>CAIGRB010035668.1:4162-16348 GCA_903798255.1 Fraxinus quadrangulata | reverse complement strand
ACCCATTACTTTGGAAGGCTTTTCGGTTGATAGCACACTTATTGTTCTACCTATTGGGCCTTACTCTTCTAACCTAAAGCACATACCTAATTCTCCATTTATATGTAATTGCCCCCATTATTATTCAAGTTGGTGTGAATGTTGGGCAGCCGTGTTGAAGAGAAAAGAGAGGTCGATTGGCTTTGTGCCATCCTCTCCCTTTTACTTAGCCTTTGTGGCTGTTTATCGAGGCTACAATATTCATCACCCTCTGCTCTTTGTGGGCACCTTGGAGCAACCGGTTGTGGGAAGAAAGGTTGGGAGGTGTTGGTGTTAATTGTGGTGGTCAATTGGTTATAACTGAGCTCGATTTCGTGGTGCATTGGAATCTAAATATTCAGCACCATTGAATAGCAGAGAACATAAATTTCTTTTCGCGCAAGAGCAGACTTATATGAAAAGAATGTGATTATTCTATTCGCTCTAGTAGGACCTCTATTACAACATATGAAGTTTAATTTTGGTAGGATTCTTAGGGTGTTATGGGCCAACTTGTATATGAAATTTACACCCTAATTGATGCCAATATGTAGTAGAACTCTTGTATGTTGTTTTTGATACCCAATGAATAACATATTATGATGTAAATGTTGGATTAAATTGTTACCAACAACCAAGTCCAAAAGCTTGACTGGAAAACAACGTGGGTCGTTGGAAGTAGTTTAAAGAATTAATGTTGCTACAGTCCATATATATTACCTCTTGGATGACTTTGAATCTTGGTCTATTTAAACCTAACCTAGCATATATATATATATATATATATGGTGTCTTTACCCTAGTCGTGAAGTGTGTGAAAAAAAATGTGGCTGCTTCTTCGTCTAAAAAAATCGACTACCTTCTTGATGAAAAATCGGTGACTTCCTTTGGTGTTGTTGGCCTCTTTTATGTCTTTCATTGGCTTTCTTATTGCCTTTGTATCTACAAATCATCACTGTTATCTTGTCTTTTGTAGGTGAGATTGAGGAGCAACCGAGTTGAATATATTGGTTTTAGGTTGTAGCCGTTTGGATTGGTAGTTTGGTAGAAAACGGTAATATAAAATTGAGTCCAAAAATCATCGTTTTGATGACCCTTGTGAGCTTTCATGATAATTGGTATCAGAGCTTCAAGGTGGAGGATTTGGCTGGAAAACTGACCAAAAACTGTCCAGAAAATCGACTAAAATGAAGCAGAAAATATATCGCAAAACTGTCCAAAAAATTGCCCCAAATTCGAGGTTATTTCATGATTTTTGGCATATCCAGAATGATTTTGGTGAAACGAAAACCATCGCTGTGACGTGCAGGTGGATACGCATCAGAGTGGCCGATGAGTGGGACCACGTACAGAGGACTCTTGCAACGCATGAGGGCGCGTGCAGAGGTTTTCGACGATGGTGTCTTCGGGCAGTTTGTTCCTAACATCATTTCTAACATTTTGGTGTTTTTAGGTTTCTGTTTTAGGTTATACAGTTAAATCTGGACAATTTTGTACTTTACGCTTTTGGAATTCGATCGTGGTTGATTGATTTCTACTATTGCTGAAGATTTTATGGCGAATAATGGTGGCCCTAAAGTGATAAATCCACATCTCTCGGTATTTAAGGACTCAAATTGGTCCACTCCGGTATATTGGCTTATTCCAATTTAAATTTCAACATTAGTGTGTCATCATGTGAGGTGACATTATGATTGAGGTTACCGTGTGGGGTAACATTGCTTTTGCTAGAAATTTAAGAATTATTTGCCATATTTGAAATGTTGAATTTGATTGCAAGTTGGTAATTACTTTTGTATTTTAATTATTGTTTAGTCACTGTGTGAGGCTGCTTTGTGTGAGAATTTGAATTTTTGTTTATATACATTTGTGTTCCATTGATTATTCCGTTAGAAGACCTAGACTTACCCTTTTGAACGTTCACTTAATACTGAGATCTTGAGTCTCACGAAACCCTGAGAATCTAAAACGGCGTATATTGTGATCTTATGATCATTTTGTGTGATTTATTTGGTTACTTTGGTTGTTCTATTTTTTCAAAATATTTTCATATTTCAAAGTTGGAGTTTTCAATGGGAAAGAAAATTTTTGTAAGTTTGGTGATTTATATTTTCTTAAGTTTACTCCTAATAAATTGTACTTGTTTGAAAGATTTTTTCAGTTTTAAAATAGATCATTCAAATGAACTTGATGATAATTTAGATATTCTTTATAAATTTGTTCAAGATATCGTTAATTGTGATGAAAATGTGTTTGAAAATTTTAAGGACATCATTTTGCTTAATTCTATGCCCGATTCATATAGAGAAGTTAAGAATGCGATTAAGTATGGTAGGGACACCTTAACACCTGAGATTGACATTGATTTTCTTAGCAATAAAGAGATGGAGATTATGGCTAAAAAAAGATGATAAAGGGAGTGATGAATTATATATGATGGGGAATAGAATAAAGTTTAAGCAGATGAATTTGGGTAGAGCTCAAGACAGTAGTGATGAGGGTGATAAGAAGAGGGGCAATGGTTGGGACAAATTCGGTGGTAAGTAGAGTTTATGGATGTGGTAAGTCTGGACATTTTGTGAGGAATTGTCCCAAGAAGAAAGATAAGCAGAAGGATAGAATGAAAGGAGCGGCGAATGTGACTATAGGGTCGAGAGTGATGACCCTAGTGAGGTTTATTGAGAGTAAACATAATTACTGTATGTGCATTTTTGTGTAATCATTTCTACATATGTGTAATTATCTAATTTTGTTGCATGGTTATATGTGTATTTCTATGTGCTTGTTATGTGCGGGTTAAGATGTATTAGCAGTACATTTTATGTCTATTGGTAAGATAGAGTATACATGTCTAGGGGTACATTTGTGGTTTGTACTAGGGATGTGGAGTGTGACATTTGGATCACGAGTGGAGAGATGATTAAATGTTGGAATCTTTTATCTGTGAAGAGACCATGACCAGGTGGAGTGTAAAAAAGACACTTCTATTACTTCCATTTGATGGACACCCATTTTTCACTTAGGTTGGGAGAAGTGGTGTGGTAATAAAGGATTATTCTAAGGACTTATGATCTATAGAGGTCTGCTAGTTATACATGAGTTGAGTGATCAGTCTAGTAAGCATATGGGCGATGAGAAGAGATATGTGTTCTCGAAGCGTGAGCAACAGAATATGATAGAATAAGTGTGGTAAGATCTTTTCGTGGGATCATTTATGCATATGTTACATATGTGTTTTGATTGTTTAATTGATTGACTTAGTGTTAATCCGTTGTTCTATGTGATCTTGTTTTGAAAAATTCTATGAATTATCATATGTTATATCTTCATCACATAATTATTTGATCTTAATTGTTTATTGTTATTATCTGCTTCTACTTGGGTGTTATTTGACCTTAATCCTGGTGAGTACATAGAGCACGTATGGTATGTTTTACAGGTTCGAAATATGAGGTAAGGTGTGAGATTCTAAGTTTGTTGGCTGCCTTGATTATGCAAGCATTAACTGTGTTTTTTATTACTTGCGGGTGATTAAGTATCAAGGTGTAGATTTGTTGTGTTTTGATATCCAATGAATCCCGAGTTATGATATAAATATTAGATTAAAATTGTTACCAACAACTAAGTCCAAAGACTCAATTCAAAAACAACGTCAGTCGTTGAAAGTAGCTTAAAGAATTAATGTTGCTCATGACCCATATATATTACCTTTGGATGGCTTTGAATCTTGGTCCATTTAAGTCTAACCTATACATATGGTGTCTTTACTCTAGTCATAAAGTGTGTGATATGTGTGAAAAAGAAGAAAAACGTGGTTGCTTCTTCGTCCAAAAAAGGGGCTACCTTCTTGTTAAAAAATTAGTGACTTTCTTTGGTATTGTTGGCCTCTTTTTGCGTCTCTTTCACTAGTTTTCTTCTTGCCTTTGTAACTACAAATCATTACCGTTATTTTATCTTTTGTGGGTGAAATTGAGGAGCAACCGAGGTAAATATATTGGATGTGAGTTGGAATCGTTTGGATTGGTTATTTGGTAGAGAAAAATAACGTAAAACTGAACTCGAAAATCACCATTTTGATGACCCTTGGAGTAAGCTTCCTCGATATTATACTTCAGTGGGAACCCTTTTAAGACAAAAAATATATACACATAACTTGCACCTAAGGCTTAAAGAAATGGAGGAGAAGAAATGTCGTGATTTTAATGCAACAATCCAAGATTCACTACAAAAAATATCGATTTCATGACAAAAAAATTTATCACATAAATAAAAATTATGTTATAAAAATAATTTAGCGACAACGACATGTTTGTTGGGGGCATTATCACATTATACGAATCACATAATTTATTTTGTGTCAACTCTCATTCATTCATTGCACAAACAAACTCGCAACTTATTTATTTGACACAAACAGTATAAAGAGTAACAAGATATTTGTCTTTATAATATCGTCGCTACGCATATATGTCGCGAAAAATTAAAAGGACGACAAGTCAATTTATTACAACAATTATTCCAAAAATAAATTTGCGAAAAAAAATGTTTTCTGTGAATACTATTTTAAAAGTATAATGTTGTTACCTTTTTTTTAAATAAACTATACTAATTTTACTTGTGAAAGTGACACCCTTTCTTCAATTTTTTTTAAAAGCTGAGAATAGAATAAAAACCATAAAAAGAACAAACAAATTAGCTTCTAAGATATGGTAATTCCATCCTATCCGTATGTAGTATGCCTTGAAGAAGTGTCGAAACCTCATCTCCGAAGGACAAATTAAAAGTTGACCCACTGCTGCCATTTTTAGCAAGAAAGTCAGCTGCCATGTTTGCCTCTCTAAACACGTGTTGGACTTGTGGATTAAGTACTCTAATCAAATCCACAATTTTATCCCAATAATCCCAAAGCCACCATAGTGAGCAAACTCCTTTTTGAAGCCATTTTGCCACGATGCTGGAATCGGTCTCCACAACGATGTTTCCAACTCCAATCTTCCTACACATACGTAAACCGTCGAGAAGAGCTCATGTTTCGGACACCATATTAGTACAGATCCCATAATGGCGAGAAAAACCAGCCTAAAAACTATCGTTGATATCCCGTAAAATTCCTCATCCACCAGCTTTTCCAGGGTTTCCCTTAGCTGCGCCATCAACATTCAATTTCAGCTGTTCCCCCGCCGGTTTCTTCCAGCTAATCAGTTTCGCCTTTTTCTGCTTAGCATAATTTATGGGACAATTTAAGGAACGCAAGCAACAAATATTCCAGCCTGAGATTTTACCACCCTTAGATACTAGATCAGCAGCCTGGGAAAGAATAGCTTTGGTCTGCCAAACGGTTTTTTGCCATGAGATGGGGTGTCCTTTCATATGAGCTTCACATATATTTTTTCATAGTTTCCAAGTGATAATAAGTGGAGTGATGCCGCGTAGAATTCCAAACTGTGAAGAGCTAGAAACATTTGTCCACCATAAATTCATCATACATTTCCCTAGTAGTAACGAAGGGAAGGGATATATTGAAATGAGATGCAAACTAAGACCAATTTTTTTTTGCGATTTCCACATTAAAAAGCACGTGGTCAATGGTTTCCATCGAAGGCCTAACATAGAAATCATCTTGACACCAAAGGGATTCCAATATTTTATACCACCTGATCAACTGGTGAAACGTTAAGGAGGGCTCTCCATGATACAAAGGAGATTCTTAGTGGAACATGATGATGCCACAGCCACCTTTTCCATGTACATGTCACATTCTTTTTCCTAATCAATTCCCAAGCTAATTTAGTAGAGAAGGTGCCATCTTTACCGGGCTTTCAAATAAAGTGATCCCGCTGTCCAGAAAGTTTAATGGGCAAACTTTCAATAACCATAGCCTGACTTTCATCTAACAGCTCCCTAAGTCGACTGCCATTCCAATGACTATTAGCCATCAGTTGATCTTTAATCTGTAATTGTGGTTCATTTACTTACCATCCTGCCTCTGCAAAACTTTGAGTTCCATTCCAGTTGTCATACCAGAAATTAGAAGTCTCATCCCGCACTAGGCAAAATCAATTTTGCAACATTATCTGTAATGCCGAGACCACCCCCTTCCAAAACCGACAGTGTGTGGGGGAGAATTTCAGCATCGCGACAGGTTTGTTTTTTCACGTTTTTAGCATGGAAAAATTATGCCTAAAAGGAGTTCCCCCACCTCATTTTCCATGCAAATCTCATAAATAATGCTCGTTGTACTTCTCCAAAATCCCGAATGCCTAAACCACCTTCCTCCATTGGGAAACAATTTTTCCTCCAAGAAACGCATTTTCGTTTTTTTGAACCATCAGTCGCATTCCAGAGAAATGAAGAGAAAATACGGTTCAACTCATTATGAATTCCCTTAGGTAGGTTTAGAACCGAAAGGATATGAATTGGCATGTTGCAAAGTACATGTTTGATCAGTGTGATTTTACCCCCAAAGGAGAGCAAACGACCATTCCATCCAGCAAGTTTTTTCTGGACTTCATCTAACAATGGCTTAAACAAATTCTTCACTAATCTTCCAATGAAAAGTGGGACGCCCAAGTAAGTACAAGGAAGAAAGACTTCTTTAAAACCTGAGGTAGCCAATAGAATCCTTTTACGGGAGAAAGAAATGTGTTTGGAAAAAAACATAGATGACTTCATAGGACTCACTGATTGACCCGACATCAGTTCATAAGTTTTTAAAATATCCAGTAGCTTGGACATTGGTTTTTTCCTTCCATTGGTGAAAATAAGTAAGTCGTCGGCATAAAATAAATGACTAACCATGATACCTCGAGCATGAAAAGGCTGAACTTGATCGGTTGCATAAGCGTGATTGGTCATTCTAGACAGGATTTCTTGTGCCAAAATAAATAGATATGGTGACAGGGGATTTCCTTGGCATAAACCCCTCGACGGCTTGAAAAAAACCCTTAGTCTTGCCATTGATCATGACTGAGTAGTAAGGTGAGAAAATGCAATTAAAGATAAGTTTCCTCCACTGATCAGAAAATCCCAATCTGCGCATTCCCTCCAGTAGGAAGCTCCATTTAACTCTGTCATATGCTTTTGCCATATCTATCTTTACTAAAATATTTCCACTCCTTACCTTCTTATGAAAACTTTGCATCATCTCTTGAGCAATGGAGATGTTGTCAAAAATGCCCCTACCCTGAAGGAAAGTTGATTGTTCTCTAGAAATTAGTTTGTCAAGCAAAGGGGCTATTCGATTAACCATAATTTTGGACAGGAATTTTGTACACCACCGGGCATAGGCTAATGGGCCGAAATTTCTCGAAACTATTCGGGAGCTCCACCTTAGGAATCAGCACAATATTAGTTGTCCCCAAAGCACTGGTAAAAGGATAACCTCTAGAAAATTCGATAGCCACCGCGAATAAGTCGGATTGGACAATGTCCCAAGCCGAGATGAAAAAGCTAGCACTAAAGCTATAAGGACCAGGGCTGCTATCTTTGGGAATAGACCAAAGCGCAACTTTTACCTCTTCCAAACTAGGCGGTATGCATAGGACCATGTTCTCCTCCTCTGTAATGGCTGGCGACAAGAGATCAAGGCTACAACCGTCCAAAGAAATAGGTGAAACGAGAACAGATCAGGCCCATCGAGTACTTTTTCAGTTGACTTAAGCTCAGTGCCGTCATCCAGGACCATGTGATCAATAGCCTGCCTCTTATTTTTATTCTTAACCGAAGCATGAAAAAAATTTGTGTTGCCATCCCCCTCTTTCAACCATTTAATGCGTAACTTTTGCCTCCATAGAGCTTCCTCTCTATCTAGCCAGACTGCATAATTATTTCGACATTGTAAGAGCTGAAATTCGATCTCCATTTAGAATTTTTCTATCAGCGAATTTTCCAGATGAATCAGCTTAGTTTCAAAGGTTTCTATCTCCTGTTGCGCCCTGCCAAACACCTTGCAGTTCCAAGATTTTTATGTTGTTTTCAAATTCCACAATTCACGCCCAAGACATACCATTAGAGAGCCAGACATATTCTGATCCCAGATTCGTTTCACTAGAAGTAAAAAAATCTTGATGAGAACACCACATGCTAAGGAAACGAAACAGTCTAGAACATGGCAAGTTCAAGCTATCCCTATATTTCAAAACCATCTGGCAGTGATTCGACGATGTAGGTTCCAAGTAAGATAAAGCGACTGATGGAAATTATTTTTAAAATTCTGGTTTACCAACATACGGTCCAAGCGTGCCCATATACGGTGAGTAGCTTGGTGTTCATTACACCATGATAGTTTCAGCCCATCAAAAAGAATTTCCATCAAGCCTGTTTCATGAATTAAATTGTTAAAATCCCGCCTGGCCAACAATGAGGTAGACAGTCCACCAAATTTCTCATCACTAGATCTGGTAGTGTTAAAGTCACCTTCTACAAGCCATCCAAAGTCACCAGCTTCTAAGCTTTTTAACTGATCCCATAATTCCCTACATTTTCTTTGACAACAACTGGCATATACGAAGGAAAAAGACACCCGAAAACTTCCCACCACAATCTCACTGAAAAGGGCACTTCATTCTTCCAGAACATCCATATTTTACCTCCCACCTTGATGTTTGACACAAAGTGTGGGAATCCAAGACGACGAACCCAACAAATAATTTTATCAAAAGAAACAAAAGGTTCAATAACTACTAAGACAGAAGGATTAAATTGTTTTTTGAGCCCCATTAATCTATTCTTAGAGGATACCACACCTCTAACATTCCAAACAATAATATTCAGCATTAATAAGATTTTTTGGATCTAGTAGTGATCCCCAACGTCACCTTTTTCCGACTGTTTCCCCTTCCTCTTTTTAATGGGACTGACATGATGTGATCTGTATCGTAGTTCAGGACTTGTAATTCAGGTAAATCAGTTTCAGATTCACCATCAGATGAATTTTGAGGCTCCACCAGCATTACCTTGTTCTGCACAGCAACTGCATTTTGGGGGTCTTGAAGGAGAGGCTTACCTTTAACTACAAGGTCTGCAATATTTTCCATGATATCCGAGACAAAATTATCTTGAACGGCATCAGCGTCTCCCCTCATAATTGCTTCCACCATATCCGTTTCTGCAGATAACAAATCTGCCGCCATCGTTACAATTTCTTCCCGATGTCTGCCATTAACGACAACTACATCAGTAGTCAAAATTAATTATGTAACATTCTATACCTTTGCTACATTGACTGCTTTGCTAGTGTCCTCCTTCGGACCATGTCCTCCCAAATCATCAATGTTGGTGACTACTTTACCGTCATAACATCCAAATAAAATCGATGTTGAAGGAATCAAGGTTTCTCGCTGTAGGATCCGTCTCCGCTTTTCTATTAATCTGTCATCCCTCCTCAACGATTGGTGGTCTCCTTCCTTTGCCGAATTTGTTACAATTTCTCTAGTCTCATTTTTCCGCCAAATCTTCTTAGGACGAATATCTGGGAGATTATATTTTGCACATTCCTTCTTCTGTATGCAAGCTGGACCCAGATGCCCCATGCTTCTGCAAAAATGACAGAACTTGGGGAGTTCCTCACAAATGACTTCCTAAAATTTGCTGGAAGGATGGAAAGGGGCGCTCAGCCAGAAAGATTGCACCAAGGGTTTCGAGTTGTCAATCTCTACACAAACATGTGCCCGTCTGTGCGAGACGCACAAGCAGTGAAGTTATCCCTTTTCAAGAACCATCCAAAGGCGTCGGTGATGATGCGTAGCATGGATTCATGGTGTGAAGGTAACTCAGGAAGAAAAACCCAAACAGGAACCATCGTAGATTCTTTGTTCTCGTCGAAATCTGGAGTCCAGTTCCATTTTGCAACAAAATATGTTTGTAGTCATAACAAGCAATGTTTGTCGCGTAATTTATTTTACAATTAGTTTGATTCGTAGCATAATATATTTTAAGATATTCAATGTTTGGAATATAATTTATAATGTAATAAGTTGTGTTTGTAGTTACATTTATTTCGTAACACAAAGAGTTTGTCGTATCATCATTTGAGCAACAATATATAATTGTTGCCTAATTTAAGTTGTAGTTATTTATATATGTTGTGTATTTTATTTTACAACATAACAATGGATTTTCGTTTATATGACAGATTGTGTTTGTAGTTAAATTTATTTCTCAACATAGAGAATGTCACGTTATAATTTGTACAACGATATGTAGTTGTTGCTTAATTGTTTTTGTATTTATTTTCATATGTTGTGTATTCTATTCAGAACACACAAAATATTCAGAAATATTACTATGTGATAATGAATATTTGTCTATGTGACAATGTGTTTGAGTTTAATTGTTTTATTACACGGAATTTGTTGCAACATCATTTGTGCAATGCTCTACAATTTCATTACACACCTTAAAATCTGACAGGAACAAGTTCCCCCTCGCCTTTGCTTTCTACTCAATTATAGAGAAGCTTACGCATATTCTTAATTATAAATTAACAAGAAAGAAGATCGTAACTAAATTAGTACGACTTTTCTTTCTAGAAATTTGAGGTTTTCAAAGAAACCAGCTTCAAACTTCAATAAGTCTATCTTGTTACTAAGCCCCTAATTGGTAGGGATTAAAATCAGATTTTTAGTGAATGTTGATCAAAATTGATGAAATATGTAGTTCAAAAGTTGTGGATCCCATGAAATATATGATTAAAATTAATTGTTGATTTTGATTTGAATTAAAATGTAGATTTTAATCTTTACCAAACATAGGCTAAATGTGTAATGTCAACCAAATAAATAAAGATCAAGGTATTATATCATACAGACTTGGTTATCTCCAAAACCAAAACAAATACGAAATAAAATATACTGCAAATAATTTCATGATCAAACTACTTAGGATGGTTCACCAAATCTGAAAAGAACAAAACAAAAGTAGAAAGACGACAAATACAAAATTATTCAAGAGGCAGTCAAATAACCTACTCCAAAATATGCTTTCAGCTTACCCTCAATCTGTTCTTTGGTTAAATGAGAGTTCATTTTCTTGTTTAAGATGCACTCCTTAGTTGTCACGCAAGTCCTTGCGAAAAAAAAAATATATATATATATATGGGCAACTGATTATGGAATCTCATGAATGCCAGGTACTAGGGGCAAGCATATGTGTAATACAAACAGAACATAAATTTTGAAAAAAGAAAATTTTAAACGATTAATGGAGCCTAAGTAGTTAGAGAAAGGATATCAAAGGTTCCTTCATAATGCTCCAAACCTGAAAACCGACTTCGTTTTTCCATCTTTGAGATTGCTTTCTTAGAACTTTCTAGATCTCACCTTATATATTGGTTGTATTAACAAGAGCCATCTCATTCACTTCCACGACAACCTCAATCACCTCACGATTTGTGTGGCCAAATTGTTTTCCAAATTATTATGGGAATGTAGAAAAGTTTCAACTCATCGGAGTAAGCAGTCAGTGCAATACGAATTATCTTATAAAACCTATGTTAACTAGGAAATTAGATTACAAAATTGATGTAGCTCTTCGCAAATTTCACAAACTCTATAGATGTGTTACTCGATTCCATGCACATTATCCAAAACTCCACTCTAAAGCAAACAAGAGAACCTGTTGTTTGGGTATAAGTAACAACAAATTATTTATGTTGCTGTTAACCTATTGTCATTTTGTATGCAAACATTTCAGGTGCTAACAAAAGTAATAGAGAAATAATTAATTTCAATCAAGTTCCCACAATAAAAAGTTGAACTTGTAACCAAAGACACTACATACGATTCTTCAACTGTGTATATATATATATATGCATCAGATCTAGTGTCTTAGCTACATAGCAAGACTATGTCCTTTGGATTTCAAATGAATTTAGTTAACTACCTTGACTGCATCCAAATTACTAGACAAAAGTTGAAAACGTACTAAAAAACCTGCCACGAGAGAGATAAAAGAAAGAAGATCGGTATCGATTCTATTAGGAATTTGAGGAGGTGATATAGCGCGATATGAAGGATAGATCGTACAAAGAAAAACAAGATTAAAAGAAAGTAAATAATAAGAAGAGAATTGATAGATGAACCGAATATTTTATTGACAACTAATAGAGAGAATATTACAATTACGCAACTAAAATGTAATAAACTGAATGAAGAGCTTAGTATTTGCAGG
>CAIGRB010035646.1:28521-47668 GCA_903798255.1 Fraxinus quadrangulata | reverse complement strand
ATATATATTATTTTTACAAACTTATTGGATACAAAGACTAACTTAAAGCCATCATTGCTAAGTAAATAACTAAAAACTAAGTTCTTGCGAATGTACGGCACATGAAGCACAATGTTAAGGTTGAGTTTCTTGCCCGATGTCATCTCTCTGCCTTTTTCTTCAACCTTCTAACTTGAAGAGCTTCCAATGAACAATTCTTCGCCGCTTGTTGGGATATACGATGAGACATTGTCCTATCAGTGCAGATGTGATGAGTTGTAACCATGTCCACCTACCATTCCATGGGATTTCCAATATTGTTGCATTATGAAACAACGATCGATAAATTGATGTCTAATATTCCATTAGATAATGCATCAGATTCGGTGACATTCGCTTGGACTTGCTTCTTTGGTTTGAGACATTCGTTTAAGTGATGTATGGCCTTTTCATAGTAGTAGCAATTTCCTTTGATTTTTGATTTTTACATTCTTATTGTTTCCTTACTTGAAGGATTCCCCGAAATGCCTCCTCTTTTTATTCTTTGCAGCTTCACCACATTTGTCTTTGCTTGTGGTATTTGGCTTATAATCTGTTTGTTTGACTTTCTGTCATGTTCTTCAACTCTTAATCGGACTATGAGTTCTTCAATGTTCATCTCCTTACCCTTATGCTTGAGATAGTTCTTGAAGTCCTTTCATATGGGTGGAAATTTCTCAATAATTTTAGCCACTTGATAGGTTTCGCTTAGAGACATGTTCTAGAAGAACGTGCGATTCTTGTACTTGACTGATTACTATTGAAATTGCCATCTTGTAGTTTAAGAATTTCCCAATGATGAACTTCTTTGTTCCGACATTTTCAGTCTTGCATTTCTTCTCTAAAGATTCCACAATTCCTTCACTATTTACGTTATATAGCGTGTTGGCCAAGTCATTTAGTATGTAATTCTTACATAGGAAGTTTGAATGTTTCCAAGCATTCGACGCAATCAATGATGCTCTACTGTTTTCCCCATATTGTATAGCGAAAGCATCTTTATTCAGAAATTTCATCAAGTTGAGGGATGTAAGATAGATTAACATTTTTTGTTGCCATCTTTTGAAATCAACCTCACTAAACTCTTTCAATTTCTCTACATGTAGCACAAAGGTTGAATGAACGGTAGTATGGGAAATCGAAATCAGAGAAGCAACAATCGCAGTATCCAGAGGTGTAACAACTAGATTAATAAGAGAAACAACAATTGGAGTAACATCTGTAGTATCCTTAACGGTAGTCATTTATGTTTACACAAAATAGAAGATAAACCAATTTAATTTCAAAATTCAAGAAAGTATAGAAAAGTTAAACCGAAAATAGATTTCACTTTAATTGAGTAAGGTAGAAAAAGGAATAAAGAAATCAATTAAACAAAAAAAACAAATCATCGTAAGATTGTTGATAATATTAAAGTGATCAAACGGTCTTTTTTATTGTAATAAATAAAATATAATCTTACCACAAACCTTACCCGTAATTGAAATAAAGTTTTAAATCTGAAAATAGGATACCAACTTTAAACAAATACAATTTAAAGAATGGAACGCAAGAAGATCAAGCTAAAAGTTGAACTATTTGTCCTTATGATGAATTTGCCCCCACACAGGTGCCAATGGTGAATTGACATCATCCCCTGAGATACAATGATCATCTTCTTGTGATGACAGCACTTTAAATCATAAGAAACGACAAACCGAACAACATTTTGAACTCCTTTTTGTATGAAAATGAATAAAAATTTTGATGCAAAATTTTTGCAAGAATTTGATGTAATATGTTATACTATAATTTCATAGAACTGGAGTGAATGAAACCATCATAGATGAGTCTAATTTATAGATGTTGAAGAGTTGCACACGAAAAGATACAACCAAAAATTCAACATGTTCTAAAAAAGTTACATAGTTTCACTAGCCGCTTGCTATCCACCGCTTCACTGCTCGAGCATTCAGAGCAGGACTCTGTCGCTCGCTAAGCCTGAGGTGGCAGCTCAAACTGCGGTGTGATATTTTGAATTTTCGTTTTTATTTCAAAACTCATGTTTTTCAATCTTACTTCATCCACTAATTTCTCATTCATCTGAAAATATTTTTCGACTTCCCAATATGCCAAACTCATCTACTTGATGAGCAGAACATGTTCGACCCATTTCTCACAAAATTTGAGTAGCGGGACCCATCCAAACATTTGTCAAAGATTGATAAAATCAACTTTTTCCAACTATTTTCCAACAGAAACTGCACTCCATAAATTCATCTATTTCTTCGTCATCTCAGGGTAATATCAATCTAACACGCCCTTCACGTTTTCAGTTGGGTTTATCCCTTTCATCCCTTTCTTTATGTGTGCCTCTTCATTAAAATTACTCGTGAAAAATCTACCTACCTCTAACATTTTTCATTAATTCTTCATTTCACGTATGCACAATATGATATAAACCACAACAAACACCATTGACATTAGAATAAATTTTATTACTTAATTAATTGTAAGGAAGTCAACTTTACCTTGATGCCATGAGGAAAATTATAAAGGCCGTCTTACTAATAGAAAACCCGTGATCTTTTTTTTTTCTTTTTGCCTTGATGCCCCGAGACGGTCAAGCTCCTCCGTGTCCTGACCATAGAATTCTCGAAGGATTTGGACAGCTTCATTATCACCCGTAAGATCATCCCATTTGGAAATGGGAACCAGTAGGGTGGACCTCTGGAAATCATTGTGTCTGGCTATATTCCTTTATTTGTCCCTGTAAATTGCAGCCAATTATTTGCATTAGCTTTTTAGCTTTACATCAAATGTCAGTTATTGCTAAACTAATTTACAACAATCAAGATTAACTTGGGTGTTGTGTTGGGACATTCTGTAAGGGCGTACTCACCAAACTGGTCTAAGTTGGGCCCTGCTACTTGTCCCAGGATTAAATCCCGGGTCAAATCAGGGTGTTCCGGTCTAAGTTTCGTTAGTCACTGGTGGCTTGCAGCTCACTAGGCTAGTATGTCTCTATCCAGCTGTTGATTTGAAAAGTTAATCCACTGCTGGGGCTGGGGAATATATGGGGTTTTCCGAGAATATCAATAGGAAATCATAATTCATGAGGGCCCATGTGACATTGCCCTTTATATTTTAGATACAAGGCATTGCACACGCATTAAAATTGTGCCAGGCCAAGTTCCGCATGAAGTCGACATGAGTCGAAGAAACATATGTTGTTTTACACTCCCACTTTGTGCATCAAACAAGCTTGAGTGATCCATCATTGCTTACAAATTCACAAATATAAATAGGGACGTCGGACCTATACATTTTCTATTGTGGGTTCAAAAATTAAAATGCATTTTTTAAAAACAAAATATTATTAACGAAAATAAGTTAATACACTACTGCAACTGTGGCCTACACATTTTCATATTCTAAAAAGGTCATATAATTACATCATTATCAAAAATATGACTTATTAATAGACTTATAGTTCTCAGCTCAAAATTGTGAGAATTATGACTTCAAAATCGGTCAGCATTAGAAATTAGAATAACTTGTTAATAGACTAATAATTCTCAGTTCTCTTCCCTTTCTTCCATATTGATTGAATTAAACCGCAATTTCTCTTAATACAACAACACTAAATCTAAACAGAATCAAATCGAAACAGCGAAGCTAAACAATGAGTTAATGACCAATTTCCTAAAAGCATTTAAACAATATGAACATTATTAAGTTTATCTGTCATTTTTCAAAACTTTCAGGTTAAGCAACTGGGTCACTTGAATTACAGATTTCAATTAAAAAAAACGAAATCAGAAATTTTGTGAGGTCACCTGACCCCACATGACCCCATGTGGGTCTGTCCCTGATTATAAGTTATATATAAATATGTTGCATTAACCGTATTCATCTGACACACAATTTCGAGAGCCGGTAAGTCAATAGGATTGGGTAAATCACTGCCATCAACTTCTTGGGGGATAATTCTAAAGCTGAAGCACACTTTATGCTTTGTGAAACCAATATTTTGTGAGGCCGTTTCTTCTTTGTGATCAATCAACTCGCGCATATCCATTCTGTAAGTTAGCCGAATTATTAGATAACTTATAGAAGCAGCAAAGAACAAGAATTTGCGCTTATGAAATTCTCTATTATTCAAGCTCCTAACATTTTATTTTTTAGGTTTGTTGAAGAAGGCAAGGCACCTCGAGAGATCCCCATTCAGCGAAGCAAAAGGCAACATGCAAAAGTAAGAAGAAACAAAAAGTTCGCCCAAAGCTGCATATGGACAAATGACCAAAACATGATTCTTAACCAAAATTAGTTATCAGACTACCACTAAAGGGCAGCCACCTATCACAACATAAGAATTATCAAACTACCCCAACAATTGGAGGGAAATCTATAAATACCCCCTTCCCATTCGAAGAAGGCATGCAATTTAAACATCTCCCTCTCAAATAACTATTTCTCCTCTTGTTCTAGTTTAAACATCTAGGCTAGTAAACTTAGGAGGTGAAACTCATAGTTAGGTGAGATGATTTATTGATTGTAATAATGTTGATATTTGATTGTAATTGTTTATCAATAAAATCATTTGATCTAACTTTTACTATCAAAAAACCGGTGTCATCTGTAGGAAGATTGAATAAAGTAAACCACGAAATTCTATACTCTAGCTAAAAGAACACGTAGAATGAAGAAAAATGAAACGAGCAGGAAGAGATCACCTAACATTTGCAGTACCAAATAGCGAAAACTCAGCAAATAACAATGACTATCCGATGTAAGAGAAAATTCGACTACAAAAAGCATCCGAAGGATGGTCAAAGACTAAAAGGCCTAACGACAGAACGGTACTCTTGCACAAAAATACAAAAATTAGAATATAGGATTGTAAGGAAAGGTAAGATCGTAGGTAACACCTAGTCCCTAACCTCTTCAATTACATCTATCGAGGATTAAAATTTCAGGAGTTAAGGCGATCCGCGCAACTATAGAGGGTGAAAATCTTCCTTGCATACTCCTAGACAATGAAAGTACCAGAAACATACTATATAAAGAAACATTTGATCGGATATGAAAGAAAAACCCTCGAGTTCCTGCATTGGCTCCTCACCACTTTACCAGAGGAGGCCAAGTCCTTCTCTGGCAGGCCACTCTGTTAGTAAAGACGGGAAAGGAACTAGGGATATATGAATTTGGATATCATCACGGTTATATCCGCAAATGAAGAAATCATTGGACAACCTGCTTTGAAGCAGATGGATATAATTATTTCTCTTTGACATTCACATGTGAGATATCCCACTGATAAAGGTTTTCTCATTGAAGTACAATCCATGGATCTTACACAAAAATTATAAAAACAACCAAGAAAGAAGCTCGAAAGCTCCTAGAAATATTGTTGCTATAATTGAAACAAGTAACCCTAAGGACATTGGAAATTGATGAATCCATCGACCTCAAATAATAGAGTGCACATCAGAACTGGAAGTGATCGAAGAGTTAGAGAGCTTTTCCGTTAGCTCAAAGGATACGAGCAAAGCTCTTAAAATCGGCAAAGAATTATGTGAACCTATGAAAGACTTGTTAAAAAATTTCATAGCCACGAACTTAGACGTGTGCACTTGGAAGCACACGGATATAATAGGTATCAACCCAAAGGTTGTTTGTCATGCCTTAAAGCTTGATCCAAATATCAAACCCAAAATACAAAGGCGTAGGCCAATAAGTGTCGAAAAGTACGAGGCACTAAAGAGTGGGTAGATAAGCTATTAAATAATAGCTTTATTGGTGAAGCTCGCTATCCCTTATGGGTACGCAATCTGATCTTAGTACCAAAGGGCAATGAAAAATGGTAAACCTACCAAGATTTTACAGATTTAAACAAAGCCTGTCCAAAAGACAGTTTCTCACATCCCAGAATTGATTAGCTAGTAGATGCTACAATGGGACACCAGCTGCTAAGTTTCATGGATGCATATGAAAGGTACAAACAAATCCTTATGTATGGACCTGACAAGGAACATACTGCATTCGTGATAAATCGGGGACTATATTGCTATAAAGTAATGTCATTGGAGCTAAAAAAATGCGGGAGTGAACAAAATGTTTGCAAAAAAAAAAATAAAAAATGGGGAAGATGATGGAAGTATACATCAATGATATGCTAGCAAAAGCCTCAAGGCTATAGACCACTTGAAACATTTAGAAGAGACTTCAATGTATTGCGAAATACAAGATGAAACTCAAACTGCTCAATGCATATTTGGAATAAATTATGAAAAGTTCCTTGGATACATGGTCAATTAGCGAGACGTCGAAGCCAACGCCGACAAAATTCAAGCCCTCATAAAAATACGATCCCTATCGAAGCCAACCCCAAGAAAATTAAAGCCAGAAGTACAAAGCCTAATAGGGAGAATAGCTACCCTAAGTAGGTTTGGATCCCAAGCAACAGATATATGCTTTTCCTTTTTCCAGATGTTGAAAGGAGGAAAAAAGTTTGAATGGAACAACAAAAGCGAACAAGTATTTCCGGCCTCGAAAGACCACTTTGGGAAAGTCCCTTATTAGCCAAACCCGATAATGGAGAAAAGGTACTACTATATTTAGCAGGGTCCAAGGTGGAGGTTAGCTTGATTTTTGTAAAAGAGGAAGGGCAACAACAATTATCAGTATATTATGCTAGCAAAGCCCTGGAAGAAGTGGACACATGATATGGAAAAGTTACCTTCGTCTTTGTTACAACATCACGAAAGTGTGACCCTATTTTTAGAGTCAAAGTATTAAAGTATTAATAAACTTTCCACTCAAATAAGTACTACATAAGCCGATGCATTAGGAAGGCTAATGAAATGGGCATTAGAGTTGGGACAATTCAAAATAAGCTATAAAGGGCGTTCTGTGATCAAAGGACAGGCGTTAGTCGACTTTGTGGTAGTACCGTCCAATATTCCTGAACAAGCCAAGCGTATGCATGGTAGTAAAACATGTGTGCACATGGTTCACGTGTTCTGGCTTCTGCCACTGTAGAAGCGGGACATGTGCATGTGTGTGCATTAGCTGATATTTTAGCCCTAATGCCCACTTTTTATTTTAATTGATGTCCTATCCTTTTTTGTCCAATTCTTTCATCTATGATTTTTAACAATTATAACAATTCCCAACTTGTTTAAAATTATATTGATTACAATTTCAAATTAGCAACACTTATGCTTAAGGTTTAGATATTTTTCGATTTGAATCTAACCATTTCATCGAAATTTGAGGTAGTATGATTAATTTGAACCAAGTATTCCTTGTGATGGTACCGGTGAAAACACATATACAAGTATCATGTGTTTCTCAAACTTGTATAGCGCTAATATGACATAGTATTTTTTTACTTTTAGAGATATTTGTATTTAGTACTGAACTCCATTAAGATAGTAAAGCTCACCCTTCTTTTATGTAACAAATAGCATTATATGATTATGAAATCTTGTGCGGATTTAATAATCCTGAAACTATCCACATATCGAATTATTTGTTGTTATCCTTTGAACACATGAATTACTATTTTAGTAATGACAAGTGGGGTTGCTGTCATTGGTATATCTTTTTTGTAGGAATTTCAATAGAATCTCTATTAGTTAAAGAGTTCGCCAAATTCATTTGACTTGACAAAATTTAGGGAAATTATTCTTTTCTTGATTAAATTTTTTATGTAGTTATCTCTTAGATTCATATTCTAAACTTTCCATTGTATACCTCATTGTATGCTTTTGATAATATAGTTTGACTATCACATAAAATAGATATCGAAGATGCATTCTTTAGTCTCAAAGGTATCTCATATAGAAGATCATTAAGCTACTCAGCTTATTTCTCAGTGTTAGCTAATGTTGCGAATTTTTAATGATTGAATGTGTTTTACATGTTTGTTTCTTAGACTTCCAAGAAACTGAACCTCCTCCAAGAGCAAACACCTACCCCAAAATATATTTACTTTCACTAGTGCTAGATATCCAAATAGTATCAACAAATCCTTTTAATATAGTCGAAAATTTGGAATATTGTACACTTAAATTTTTTGTTTTCTTTAAATAACCTAGAACTCTCCCAATGGCCTTCCAATGTTCACTGCTTGGATTATTAATGAAACTATTAAGTTTACTAATTACAAATGTTATGTTCGATTTTTTGCATTGAATTATATACATAAGACTACTTATAGCACTTACATACTCTAGTTGAGCAATAGTTCTTCCATCATTTTTCATAAGTTTAGAACTTGAATCAATAGTTCATAAGTTTAGAATTTGAATCAATAGGGGTACTATACAAGATATGTTCAAGTGTTTGAACTTATTTATCGCTTTCTCTATATAATGTGATTGACTCAAATAATAGCCCTCACTAGATTTTGTAACTTTGATACCTAATATGGTATCCATTTGTACAAAATCCTTTATCTTGGATGTGGAAAATAGAACATAAACTTAAAATCAACATGTCATCAACATACAAACAAATAAATGCAACATATTTGTAATATGTTTTAGAATATAAGCACTTATCTACACTATTATGCATGAAGCTAAGTTAAATTTTTCATGTCATTTATGTGGTGCATGTTTTAATCCATATAATGATTTTACCAACTTGTACATCTTATGTTCATTTTCGAGTAGAAGAAAACCTTTCGGTTGTTCCATAGAAATATCTGCATTGAGATTCTCATTTAAGAATGTCGTTTTGACATTCTTTTGATGAACATGCAAGTCATAAATGAATGCTAATGGGAATAATATACTAATTGATATTATTTCTAGCTATTGGTGAATATGTATCAAAATAATCAATTTCTTCCTTTTGTCAATAAACTTTAGCTACTAATTTAGTTTTAAAGGTATTAAGAGAACCATCTATATTATATTTTCTCCTAAACACCAATTTACAACCTATAGATTTAGACCTGGTGGTAAATCGACAAGTACTCATTTATTATTTGACAGAATTTAATCTATTTCGTCTTTAATTACATATATTCAAAAGACTCTATCACGAGAAGCCATATATTCTTTATAGGTTTTAGGATCAGTTTCCACTTATAGAACAAATGGTATTGTTCTAACCATATTCTTCTCATTTTCCTCTACTAAGTAAAGTGAAATAAGTTGAGAATCTATTTCATCCGCTCCTAATGTCGTTTCTTTCCTAGTTCTTTTGCTTATTTGATGTAGACTAGATTCATTAACATTTTTAAGAGATGTGTCCTCTTGTGTTCCACTAGACGTAGGAATCTCTTTATGAGTTCTCCTTAATTTATTATCCGAAGATGGTGAATTCTCAAAGAACTCCGCGTTATTTGATTCAATTATCACCTTGGTCTTCAAATTTAGTAATCTATAGGATTTACTATTACTAGCATATCCAACAAGGCACATTTGATGCATCTTGGACCCAACTTGGTCCTTTTAGGGTCTATGTTCTTATAATATGTAAGACACCCCATACTTTGAAATATCCAATATTTTTTTTTTTTTCCACAATTCACAATGAGAAAACTTTTTGTGGATTTCAAAGGAATTCTATCTAAAATTCTATATGCACTCAACAAAGTTTCACCCCATAATTTAAATGGCAACTTAATATAAGTTAACATGGCATTTATCATTTCAATTAATGTTCTATTTTTTATTTCAGCCAAACCATTTTGTTTGGGTGTTCTAGTGGAGAACATTTATGTATTATGCTTTGTTATTTAGAAAATGAATTAAAATCACTAACAAAAATTCACCAGCTCTATCATTTCTAAGTTTTTTTATTTTCATATTTAAGTGATTTTAAACTTCATTTTTATATGTTTTAAACAAATCAAATGTTTCATGTTTATGTTTCATTAAATAAATATACGTACATCTCGAGTGATCATCTATAAAAACGTAATAAAATACCTATTTTCTTCCCTAGTCAACATGCCATTTGATTCACTTATATTCGAATGAATAAGTTCTAAAATTTGTGAAGTCCTATATACACTTTGATAATGTTTCTTTATCATTTTAGATTCTATATAAGTTTTACATTTATAAACATCATTTACATTATTAGCAATTATGTCACATTTAAGCAATCTTTCCATTGTACTAACCTATATTATCTAATCTAGTATGCCATAATGTAAAAGAATTAATCAAGTAAGCAAAATCAACTTTATTCTTATTCATATTGTCAATAGTACATAATTGGACCATTCATTCACCAAAATAGCCATTTTCAACAAATTTTTCATTTCGGGATAATACAAGTTTTCCCGACTTATAAACACTTTTAATGCCCGATTTTTGCAAGAGATCTCCATTAACTAAGTTCTTATTCATGTTGAGAACATGTAGTACATTGGTTAAGATAACAATTTTTCCAAAAGTGAAGATGGTATCCACATTTCTGTTCTCAACCACTTTTGAGCAGCATACATTACCTATTTGTATCTCTTGTTTTCCATCTGACTCGTGATAAGTCTTAAAGAGTGACTTATCATATGATACGAGAATAGTTGCTCGCATATTATACCACCAATCAGGAACTTTGCCCTTTAAAGTATTAATTTCGCTCACGGTAGACACAATGTTATTTCCATCAATGGATTCACTTTGCTCTCTTTCTTGCTTTGTTTATGAAGTTGGCAATCTTTGCATAATGTCCAGGTTTTCACATACAAAAACATCTCCTTTGGACTTCTTATTGGACTTTTTGTAGTCCTTGTTAGGAAATTTTCTCCGATTTGATTTGTTGAACGACTTGATCTTTTCCACGGCGTTTTCCTTTGAAGTACATTCATAAGATTTTTCACTCTTATTTGTTGCCCTCAATTTTTTCTCAATTCAGAGATGTTTATGAATTTATTCTAAAGAGTAATCTTAGAAACTATGAAGAATATTCTTTCCCCGAGAATTTTAAATGATTGCTCTTACTTGAAATTATTTCAGAAGTTCTATTTTGATCTCCTTCAGTTTATTGACGACCACTTGCAATTCATTTACTTGGGGAAGTAGGAAAATGTTTTCAATAAATTTAAAGTCAAAATATCTTGATATTAGAAATTTCTTTGTACCTTCCTTCTCGACTTTGTATTTGTTCTCCAACACATCCCAAATTTCTTTAGCCAAAATGGTATTGGCATAGAGATTGTACAATCGATCCGATAATGCATTTAGGATATGATCGCGGAAAATCAATTCATCCTATTTGCACTTTATCTTTATGCTCTTACAATATGAATATCTTCATCCATTGGTTCTAAAACTGGTGCCAAATCAGGATCGATAATGTAGAAGATTTTCAATGCTGTGAGTAGAAATTTCAACTTATCTTGCCATCGGGTGAAACTCATTCGATGGAATCAATCCAATCTTACGATGTCTTGATTCAGGAGTTTGATGGTAGTCTTGGTTGTCTTGTTCTCCATATTTTATTATTTGAGATTGTTGAACAACATTCAAAAAGAATAATGGAAGAAGAGAACAAATGAAGTAGCAGCAAGAACACCGAAAAATATCGAAAAGAGACTTGTACGATTAATCGATGTCATCAAATGATATTTACCCCCTAGGAATGATTTTGGTACTTAAAAGGGACTCAACACAAATAGTTTGTAGGATACAAGCCTTGAAGAAGAAAAAATACTTAAGCACTTGTGTTTTCTTCCAAAACTTGAAGAACACTTAAAGTGCTGGAATATGTATATAAGAATTGGGAAAGACTCTTTCTAACATAAAGTGAATTATGGTATCTTGTCTTTAGAAATTGAAAACTATCATCTATTTACAATTTTCCATTAATAGACCATGAAAAGATTCCAAACATTCTTGAGGAGTTGAGATCTTTTCATGAAAAGGCAATAGAAAATCAACTTGTAAAACCAACCTAACTACTTCTTTCACAAGCCATGCGCATGCATGGTAATGAACCATGTGTGCATATGGTTCTTGTGTTTTTGGCTTCTACCACTGCAGAAGCGGGCCATGCAGTTATGCGCATATTTTAACCCCAATGCTAATTTTTAATTTTAATTGATGTCCTATTCTTTTTTGTCCAATTATTTTTTCTGTGATTTTAACAATTATAATATTACGTACCACGAATTTCATGGCATCTTCTAAAGTAGTCATAGGAAAATAGAAGCGTTCTCACAATTTTGAACCCTCGGAGCCTTACTTCTGAAAACTTAACTTGAAATTTACTTGAACTTAAGATGCCTAGTATAGTAAAACGGACTTTCTTGCCTAGGTCTCAATGTAAGTGTTATGCCTTTAATCTAATCGATTTTGGAAATAAACACTTTTAATATATCATTGATGCACTTTACTTATGATAGATCTATTTTTAATTGAAATAATATTCTAATAAATTAAATAATAGATTCGTAGATTGAAGTCTTCAAATTTGTTAATTACAAGGAGTTGTGATTGTACAGATTACGTATCATTAAATCTTAAATCATTTGTGGTCGTAAGTAATAACAAGATATGTATATCGTTATTACGGATAGACTATTACGTATGACATTTCTTACTTGCGAAGTAAGTAGCTGATCTTACAAGCTAAAATATGGTGGCACTTAAATGAATATCTGGACGTTTTGTTAAAGAATAAAACATTGGAGACCCGCTACAGAGATTCCATATAGATAATTATCTAAGTGTCAGTAGTTAATCTCTAACGTTCGGTAGTGGAATTGAACATTTGACTTGAGGTCATATATCGTCTTATATGGGGATAAACATGCTTTGGTGATGTTAGACGTTGCTCTACGAAGAGTTACTAATACGACATCGTTTAGGTATGTCAAGAATCATATAAAGGTTGTGAAATTCATCACTCTTAAATAGTAAGAGATTATGATCTAAATTTCATTCAGTTAAATTGATAATGAAATCTTTGGTCGAGGTATACTCTTAGTTGAAAAGTGTTTTCGATTTACACTAACATAATAGTGGGATGAAAGAATTATCGATAATCGTTTGATACTTCATATCTCGTAATTGATCTGATTGTTAAAGAATAAAACATTGGAGACTCGCTACAGAGATTCCACATAGATAATTATCTAAGTGTCAGTAGTTAATCTCTAACGTTCGGTAGTGGAATTGAACATTTGACTTGAGGTCATATATCGTCTTATATGGGGATAAACATGCTTTGGTGATGTTGGACGTTGCTCTACGAAGAGTTACTAATACGACATCGTTTAGGTATGTCAAGAATCATACAAAGGTTGTGAATGATCAATAAATGATTCATCACTCTTAAATAGTAAGAGATTATGATCTAAATTTCATTCAGTTAAGTTGATAATGAAATCTTTGGTCGAGGTATACTCTTAGTTGAAAAGCGTTTTCGATTTACACTAACATAATAGTGGGATGAAAGAATTATCGATAATCGTTTGATACTTCATATCTCGTAATTGATCGGATCATATTGACGAAAGAATTATAGTTTTAAGATGATCAAACAAGTTTGATTTTGTCATACCATGTGAATTTTTTCGTCACATGTGTTACCTTGAGATAGATGTCAATTTGGGACAATAAATGTGAATTAATTAATCTACATGAATTAATGATAAATTAAAAGGGTGTTTTAATTTTATCATATTTTGATTAAATCAAAATAATAATTCACGTCGTTAGGGTCATAATTGGGAACCAATGGATCACACATAAAATGAGGACTAGAAGAATGATATTTATTAATTAATTGACAAGCGTTGGGCAGTTAATTAATTGAGTTGTTTGTTAACAGACCTGAGTCAATTAATTGGATTAATGAATTCATGTACCAAATTTAATTAATTAGATTAATTAAATATTGGAATGGATTAAGTTTAAGAGACACGTCAGCCCACTTGGACTTCTATTATAAGCTATTAGGGTTTGAGAAAACATACAACACAATTATCATCTTTCTAGTACAAGAAAAAATGAACCATAATTCTCTCATTCTTATTTTCTGTATGGATTTTCATTGGAAGCTGGACAGTTGGACAATTATAGATTACATATCATAATTGTTCGCGTTCAAAATATTCAAAGGAGTTCGTAGAATTCAACAATGGTATTTTCTATCGTAGTTTCTATCTAAATAGAAAGCAGATCTTTGGTGGGAATTGAAATTAAATTAATTTTCTGCTTTGCATGATTAATTAAATTCTCAATGATGGTATCATAGCATACTTTGTGCTTATCAGAAATTGTTTTATATCTTAGTATAATCAAAAGTTGATTGTCTTTTTTTTTTCCTTGAATCTAGCAATTTAAAAAAAATAATCTTCATATTTAACAATCCGTTTTTTAAAGACAATTATTGTTTTATTAAGAAAATTGGGTCGGAACCGAGGTGGCCAACAACGCTACGAGCGATAGCAATCGCCGCTGGCGTCGACAACCTCGTTGAGAGTAGCGGTGCTAGTCTTCATCGTTGACTGCAACGGCGTTGCGAAACGCAGCAACCTTGTTGCCATCATTGCATCACTGGCTGCTACAAGCTGTGCACTACTAACTATTGTCGAGGATGATAAGCCATTGTTGTCAAATGACGGTGATACGGGGCAATGATTCCATAGATGTAGCGCCGATCGACATCGCTAGAGGGTAGGGAGAAGTTTTAGGTTTTTGGGCGATCGAAAGCAAGGGCCTCTCATGCAATTTGATAAATTGCTTGCAATAAGATTTCAGGGGGTCAAGTTTGTAATTTTAAATTGAAGGGCTTGCTTACAATTTAAAAAAAAAAATTGGAATGGCCTACTTTTAATTTAAAATAAATGGTCAATTTGCAATTTAAAATGAGGACCTATTTTGCAATTTGCAAAACTGGAAGGTCTTAGTTATAATTTTAAAAGCAGGGGTTAGATTGTAATTTTTGAAATTGTTTTGAATTTAGTTTTGAAAAAGGGTTTTAAATTGGAATTAAAAGGTATGACCAGAAATTTGAACTTTAACTTAAATATTAAACTTTGACCCTAAATTGAATTTCATTTTTGATTTAAAATTTTCAATTTTGACCCGTTTAAAATTTTATTTAAAATTGACGACTTTTTATATTTTCGTTAAAATTAGATTTTGACTTAAATATTAAACTTTGACCCTAAATTGAATTTTATTTTATTTAGGAGTTATCCTAAATTAAAATATTAATTCGATTATAATTAGAGTTGAACTCTAATTTGATATTTAATTTGATTTTGATTTTAATTAAATTATCTCACCCTAATATATTATTGGAATTAGATTTGGATTCTAATTAGACATTTAATTAGAATTTGATTTTAATTAAATTGTCCAGTCCTAAAATTTTCCTATAGAAATATATTTGGACTCTAATTTGGTATTTAATTAGAATTTGATTTTAATTAAATTAATTAGTTAATTAAATTAATTGATTAATTATTTATTTTGATTCATTTTTCTAAATTAGTTTAGACCACCTTAATTGCTAGAAAATTAAAATATGTTTATTTATAATATTAGATATTATATAGGAATGCATGTATGTGTTATGAATATATACTTAGTGGATAATTATGGACTCGACCATATAAACGTGTTGAATTATTAGTTTAATTCTTATTTATTTTGGACCTACGAGTCTGTTGCAATCATTATGGGCCTGTGTGTTGAATTACATAGGCCTGCATACCACTAGTATATGATACAAGCTATAGTTGGACTAATGAAGATGCAAGAAGGGGACGAGACCATAGAGATCAAGCATTGTATGCTTCAATGTGATATCCCCTAAAAACTAACCAACTAGTCTTCTTTATGGCTTAGAAAGATTGGTAAAAGTTCATAATCGTCAACACTATTATACGTAGGTCTATTTGCATGTTAGATGTATAATATAATATATATAATTATTACAGTGAGACCTTTACATGATAAATCCATCGCTAAAACATTAAATCAATTTATTATTCGCCTTCCATTATTACAATAAAAGATTAGAGTCATCAATCGATATTAAATTGTTGAGTACACTTCAGACTGCTCTATTATGGATATGTTGGATACTATGAAATTAGATATTTCTAAATGATGGGTTCAACTTAACCAAAATTTATCTTTTGTAGAGTACACTTAAAGAGATAAATTCTAGTGACATATTAAGCTAACACATAAGATGTGTAAATACAAATAGTTGCCAGTTTCATGATCTAGGAGTTGTATAGAGATACAATTAATAATAATATATACCCAAATGTTTTATTAAAACTTCTTGAGTAAATTCAAGGTCTTAATATAACAAATGAGATCTCAGTGGATTCCATAAATTTATGTGAGATGGTCATAAATTTGAACTAAATAGTGGGAGCATAATTAATTTGATAAAAGATCATGTTAAATTCATTCATGCATTTTATATATTATGCTTTTATTTTTCATCGTTTACATTTATTGAATTATGAGTAATCATATGTATTTAAGAGACATACTGGATACCAACAACCAAACCAAATTTTCTTGATTAGCACTACAATCTGAGAATTATTCTCAAGCATGAGGAAATTGGTAATTTCTTTGAGTAGCCCTTTCCAGAGACACCCGTCAATGACTCGATTAAAGAAGAGGTGGTTGCTACAATAAACATAGTGATGATGATAATACTGTACTAAGAAGAAAAAAGACGCTGCGTTACCGCTCGAGCGGCTGGATAGAATTTTCAGTACACTTGATGCAATGAGAACCGTTCCAGAGTGAAGATAAATCTTATCTCCTTGATTAATCTTGATTTAAAAGGTATAAGTTCATTGGTGAAAGTAGAGTTTCGAAGATTTGTAAAGGTGCCTATATTGTACTGGAGGGATAGCAAATGTCCCAATTGTATGTCTTGCAAGATTGCGCGGAATCTTTGAATATCAATCGGCAGAGATTTTGTACTTTGGTGAATATTTAGTTTGGTATAGTATTGTTGGAGTTTGGTTTGGGGTCCATGTTGAAGAATACATGTTAGTCGAGTTTACAGGTTATGGATAATGTCGCTTTGGCACCACCACCAGCAATGCCATCGTATTCAATTGCTAGAGATAGAGCCAGAAGAAATATTAGGCCTTCACAAAAGTATGAGAAAGCTGATTTAGTTGTGTATCCTTTAAGTGTGGTTGAAAGTGTTGATTCTAGCGAAAAACCTTCTACAAAATCATTTTGTGATGTTCTATTTCTGGGCGTGGTGGTGTCTCATTTGGTGATTGTTGATTTATTTTGTGATTTTGTTACTCGTGTTGATAATTCGAGCAAATTTTGGAAATCGGAGGTAATTCTGCTGAGTAGTGCTTGGATTCATTTATCCTAGTTGGATTTTATGGAAGATGTAGAGAATTTTGTTCATTGGAGAGTTCGATCGATGTTCTTGTTGAAGAGTTCAGTTTTTGCCTAACGATGGAATCTGTCTACAGGAGAAGAGTTTTAAAGTTTGTTTATTGCATCGAAATTTGGTTCAGAATGGAATTTTTTTAAAATTTGACCCAAATTCCTTTTGGTATTGTGGATTTGTTGAATTGGGCTTTGAAGAGGGCAAAATATGAACAAAGGAGGAAAAGACGCTGCATTGCCACTAGATTACCGCTCGAGCGGTGGGATAGAATTTTCAACAGAGAGCTGTCGCCTGCCTACCTCCCTCCTGGCACTCGAGCGGCACACCCGCCCCTCGCTTACCACGAGCTGGAGCTCGAGCGCCGTGCTTGTCCGGCCTAAGATTATTTCCATCTTTAGGACTATTATTAGGGTTTGACATGTATCCCTGTATATAGTTGGTTCTTCTTCATAGTTAGATTAAATTAGACTTCATTAGAATTGTCATAACCTCACCTTCTATTCCCGACAAGTGGTATCAAAGCATACATAATTCTTGTCAGGATTCTAACAAATTTCATGAAAACAAAGTCATGCACTTTCATAGCCACGACTTGAAGCAAATTACAGGAAGAAGAAAAGAAAAGAAATTGATTATGAATTTTCTGGACAACGCATTTTTTGGAAAATGGTTTTGTTGTTTACGTTCCACCAATTCACCAAAAGGCTCCATCTCCAATGGCGAATTATGGCGAACTCAAAAACAACCATGTTTGCAGTAGTTTGTTTCCCTTGACTTTCATTTCATCAATAAATATAACAAACTAGATTATATTTTAATGTGCAAATTCATATGCCTTTTCTTTTCAATTTGCCAACGGACAGTAAATGACATGTTCTCTCAACCTTTTTTTTTTTTTTGTTGGGATATTCACAAGAGCACGATTTTGTTTTTATGAAAGTCTCATTTGAAAATTTGAAATTTAAAGAGCATAATTGATAGCATTCACTTTTATATAAGAGGAACCAACTGTAAGCAATCAAAATGAAAGGGCATGAATTTTGGGGACTTTTCATTCTAGTATGCATTTTCTGTAATTTTTTATCAGTGCTAAGACTAACAATTTTTTGAGATATAAATGATAACTTCATTATCTCCATCGAGTTTACACCATTTCTCATAATCAACCCCGGACTCAAAAAGGGTTGGACGTGGATTCTGTTGGGAATTTACTTAAACATGCGCAGCGGAAAATAAACGATTTTCAATTCCCATACAAAGATCTGCTTTGTATTTAGATAGAAAATGTGATAGAAATTATACATTTGATAAATTCTGCTAACTCCTTTGCTTTTTCTTGAACTGGAACGATACGATCTGCAATCCAATCTGTCCAATTGTTCAGCCTCCAATGGTGATCCACACGGAGAACAAGAATGACGGCTAGGGTTTCTTTTATTGTGCTAGCAAGAATAATAGAAAAATCCATACATATTCTCAAACTCTAGTAGTATATTAATATAATCCCAAGTGGGCTCGACTCGTCTCTCAAACTTAACTCAATCCAATATTTAATTAATCAAATTAATTAAATCTGGTCCATGAATTAATTAATCCAATTAATTAATTCGGGCATATTAATAAGCAACCCAATTAATTAATTATTCAACACTTGTCAATTAATTAATTGGTAAATCTCATTCTTCTGGTTCTCTTTTGTGTGTGACCCATTAGGTTCCCAATCACGATACCTAACGACGTAAATTATTATTTTGATCTGATCAAAATCGATAGATTAAAA
>CAIGRB010035646.1:0-12603 GCA_903798255.1 Fraxinus quadrangulata | reverse complement strand
AAAAAAAAAAAAAAAAAAGAAGAGAGTGAATAATATTGAAATCATGTTTGGTGGTGCATGCAGTTAATAAAATTGATTAAAATTTGAACTTAACAATTAATTTTAATCAATTCAAAATTTTTCAATCACACGTTCAATTAACAATTATCAAAATTTACTAGCAATCTGATTTTGATCTAAACCAATCAGGGAATAAAGAAGAGAGGATTGTCTAGTCCTGCCCTTAAACCTTATATTCGTACCGAATTGTAAGATAGGGGATAATACTTACACCAAATTGCTTATATTTCAATATGCTCTTGAAGTTTAGTCCATACATGATTTAAGTTTTATCTTTTTCTTCCTTTTCGTTTATTGTGCCCTTGTTTGGATGCACTAAAATGCATTTTTGAATAGTAATATTTGGAGAATCTATGGTTAAAAAATATATATATTTACGTATAACATTTTTTATTGAAAAATGTGTGATTAAAAATAAGAAAAAGAAAAATATATTTTAAAATAATGGAAGCCAAACATGGGCTATATAAGGCAAAGTACCATAATGAGAGATCACTGCAATACTCGCGGTAATATCCATCACTTAATCGAAGACTCTGTCATTGACCATACACAATTTGATTATTTGTTGCTAATCTTTTTAATCGAGAGCGGCAATTATTGAAGTACTTCATAGAATCAAATATTTTCCAACCATGCTAAACAATATTTTATTATTATTTTCTTGTCTAAAGTATTGGACAAGTGCAATGAATATAAATTCACTTTCCATTTGTAAAGCATTTGAAAAACTTTCCATGCGAGGAAAATAAATGGAAAGTGGGGTATCAATAACCCAAAGACTGTATTTGAGCAAAGTTTTGTCTGAGGGGTTTGATATAGACTCCAATCATTTTATTAAAAATATGGAATACAAATGTTCAAATAATCATACCCCATCGAGTCTAAGTTCGTCATTCTAAATTTTAGATTTTCTATCAATATCTTTAAGAGACATGCTACATGCACATAAAATTTGTTAGATAGGGGTGTCCAAGTGGGTCTCACCCCATATGAGAGTGTGGACACTCCCAAAAATTATTCTATCTTTAAGCAGTTTCAAATCCAAAACGACTATTTGTTCATAGAATCATATTTTCTATCACAATTCACATTTTTGTGAATATTTGTTTATGAGTTAGGTGAAGAAGAAACAAGGAAAAGACGTTATTCTAATGGGCAGTCAAAGTCGTCTCCCTCTTATTGTAGTTGTCTTGAACGTGGCTGCCAATTTCTTGAGAACTATACAATTTATTAAAACGTGCATTATGATTAAAACAACTAATATTTTAGTAAATCCAGTTTGAAACAATATAATGTTACATTGATCGATTGGGACTCATGGAGCTTGAATCGGCAGCCTCTGCCTTGTACAGAAATTAGGGATAAAATCGGCCGCGTGAGCTCGCTGGGTGCTGGGTCGTTGATTATTCCCCTTTAACCGAGATCTAGTCATTAACTACCTTTAATATAAATAATATTTAGCGCATGTTTGAGCCTCTTTTTTTGGTTAATAATATATTTTGAAATAATAAATTAATGGAGAATGTGTGGTTAAAAAATAAGAAAAAGTTTTAAATTTACGTGTAATATTATTTTATTGAAGAGTGTGCGCTTGAAAATAAGATAGAGAAAAATATATATTGAAAATAATGGAATTCAAACAAGGACTTAACTATAAACAAAAGTGGTTATAATTTTCTATTTTTTGTTTTTTGACCATGCATAAAAGCTATGATTATGCTATAGGTAGATACCACATAACATAATAGTGTCCATAAGGGACATATGGAAGCCCCCTATCGCAGATATTTCCCTAAAAGCTAAGTCATTTTGACGAATATGTTTCACGTTTTCCTTCATTTTTTTTTTTTGGTTCTTCCAAGTTGACGAGGTAGTCCATTATTGGAAACATTAATTTTCAAAGCATACACACGTGCAAGTTGCTCTCTTAAATTAACTAAATTATCATTCTCTAAATATATGTGTGTGTATATAATAGGCATCAAGGAGTTGAGTAATCACATACATGTTTGTAATCATGGAAGGCGAAGGCATTTTGCTTAAAGCTTTGCTCAAATTCATTCATAACGATTTTCACGAAGTTGTAGCAAGAATGACTCTAATTGATAGATTTATGTTTCTTGTAAGTTCTTTTTTTGATCATGGAGTCTAAAATTAAAGAGAATAATGCTAATTTTTTCTTCTTGTATATTATCATACCTTACGGCCACTATTCTTCTTGTTGTGTGCTTCTTTCATTTCATGACATAATCTGATTACTTTTTGCATGCAGATAATTCACTTGGTAGACAAGTTGGGGATATGGCACCGCTTACCAGTGTTCTTAGGTATAACATACCTAGCCATGCGTCGACATCTTCATCAAGAGTACAACTTGTTCAACGTTGGAATATCGCCAGTCGGAGTAAGATTTAATCCGGTTGAAATTCCTTTCAGAACAGCTGATGGAAAATTCAATGATCCCTTCAACGAAGTTGCCGGCAGCCAGGGATCGTTCTTTGGCAGGAACATCCTTCCTGTTAATCAACAACATAAGGTTATTATTTATTTTCACTTTTCAATCCCTTGGACACAAACTAGAACTTGGTAGTATTAGTCATAAACGATGGATACCAGTGCATGTGCATCGACTCAGAAATGTTATAAAAAAGTGAGATATTATGGATGCAGATAATGAAGCCAAATCCTATAATTGTGGCAACGAAGCTGCTGGCACGTAGAAAATACATTGACACCGGAAAGCAATTCAATGTAATTGCTGCTTCCTGGATACAGTTTATGATTCATGACTGGGTTGATCACATGGAGAATACTGACCAGCAGGTTTGGCTCATGCATTCCATTCCATTCACCATATACATATGTAAAATAGTACTCTTTTTTTTTTTTTTCGAGAAGTGCATTAATTTTATTAGGATTATTCTTGCGGTACATAGGGGCACCACACCATTATGGTGCCCCCTATGTACTTGTAGCACAATCCATTTTATTATTGTTGGGGTGAACCAGTAACAAGCAAGCAGCAGAAATATTTCAACCCCACTTTGTGCAGAATTAAAATGACAAAACACAACTGCAAAAGGTAAACAATTGAACAAAAAGACTTGTCTGGACCTTGTCTAAATGAAACCTTTCGTTATGAACAATAATGGGTACATTGAATGTCTTCTTTAGAACAACCTCCAAAGGCTACTAATGCATCAAGAACACTAGTTCTTGGGTAACAACAACATCACTCTAAAAGTGGATACAGAGAATAACGATCAGCTCCAGTCAAAATGTAGCTCTCATAGCCAGGAACAATATACTGAAATTTCAGCTCCAACAAAGCACAAACAGGCCGTGATCATTGACGGAAAGTAACGAAACCCTTTTTTTCCTTCTGTTTTTTCCCCCCAGCAAAGCCTCTCTCTCTTTTTTTCCTTTTAATTGGTTTTTTGGTGCCTTAGTGGAAAGTGGTCCCCCAACAATTATCCACATGTTTTGTTCACTTTTTTGACAATATATACACTTTAATCTTAGGTTGAACTTATTGCACCTAAAGAAATGGCAAGTCAATGCCCTCTCAAGTCTTTCAAGTGCTACAAGACGAAGGAGGTTTTCACCGATCACGGCTATAGAGGTATCCAGATTGGCCATTTGAACAACAGAACACCGTGGTGGTGAGTTTTTCTTCTTTCTAATTTTTCTTGGCCTTAAGAAAAGTGTTTTTATAAGCTTAGCCAAACATGCTATATTATTGGGTAAAACTTCTCAATAAAAGTGGGTTATAATGCAATTTATATCTAATTAGTCATTTAAAATATATGAAGGGATGGGAGTGTTGTCTACGGTAGCAATGCAGAAACTCTGCTGAAAGTAAGGACTTTCGAGGATGGAAAACTCAAGATTTCAAAAAACGGCCTTCTTCCCCAACATGACGGGCAAGTCATTTCTGGTGATGTTCGTAATATCTGGGCTGGCCTCTCCACATTGCAAGCCCTCTTTGTGCAAGAACACAATGCAGTCTGTGATGCCCTGAAGGTGCCTCTTCACAATGTTTTATCTTTTGCACAGACATTTATTTGTTCTCAGGAAATTACAAGTCCATACTGAATTTTCTCACTTGTTTTTTGTGATAATACAGAAGGAATATCCTAATCTGAACGATGAGGACCTGTACCGGCATGCAAGGCTGGTTACTTCGGCTGTTATTGCCAAAGTCCACACAATTGATTGGACTGTTGAGCTTCTAAAGACTGACATGTTACGAGCAGGAATGCGTGGCAACTGGTAAATAAATTCAATCATGCCATGTACAAAGTAGGGATTCACCGATAACTCACACATAACGAGGTGGGTAACTTTTTTTTTTATTGAGGTGGGTCCCGCATCATGTGAGAGGGTGAACCCCTACCCTGTACATTTGGCTTAATACAAATAAATTTCCTGATCACTGTTTAGATAATACAAAATTATACACAGGTTTTTCCACCATACATGCAACTGAGTTCGTGTTTTACTTAAATATATTTCGTTTTCTTATATATCAACATGAGATATTAAAGGGCATGTCAACAATACGTTTCAACCATCTCGTTAGGATTTAAATTCATATAGTGTAAGAAAAAACATATTAAATTTTTTGGCGTTGTATCTTACGAAGGTATGGATTGCTTGGGAAGAAGTTTAAAGATACATTTGGACACATTGGAGGAGCCATATTGGGCGGCCTCGTGGGACTGAAGAAACCTAACAATCATGGCGTTCCCTATTCATTGACTGAGGAATTTGTGAGTGTTTATAGAATGCATTCCCTCTTACCCGACAAGCTTCTCCTCAGAAATGTTGATGCATCACCAGGACCAAACAAATCTCCTCCTTTGGCTAAAGAGTATGTTTCTTTTCACTTAGTATCATATATGATAATGGCATGTTTGTTACGTTAGTTAGGATTAGACTGATTCATTTGTGCTTTTTCCTTTTCATGTTTAGTCGTGTACAGTTTAACCTACCTTAAATGATACATGTGTTTTATGAAAGGAACTTAATTTTACAGATTTATAATGTGTAGAATCTTGTTCTTTGTTGCTTCTATAAGTTGTCTAATACTTGATAAATATTACAGAATGGATATGCGTGAACTGATTGGTCATAAAGGAGAAGAGAACTTGCAAAATATTGGCTTTACCAAGCAAATGGTGTCAATGGGACACCAAGCATGTGGCGCCCTTGAGCTTTGGAATTATCCCAACTGGTTCAGGGACCTCATCCCCCAAGAAGTAGATGGCAGTGATCGGCTCGACCCTATTGACTTGCCTGCTCTCGAAAGTATGTATCAGATAAATATGCACATAATTTTCTATACATGTGACTTGTGTATGTGTTGACATATCACACAAACACGATTCACAAAGTAGGGTTGGAAAGCGTCCTATGTGTGTTGGACTCATGTCATCTTTGTGCTGGACTTGGCACCAACCAAGTTTAACGCCAATCATTCTTCATACATCCCAACAGGCCCAGACTATGATAGTGTCGTGTTGGCCTTCACAAAATGCTGGTCCCCAAGTGATTGACCAACCTTAGACTGGTTTAGCCTATTCTCCCCGACGCAACTAACTAATCTTGATTGTGAGTAAACAAGTTAACAGTGATTGAGGATGTAAATCTAAAGCAAATAATTGGTTGCAGTTTACAGGGACAGAGAAAGGAATGTCGCCAGATACAATGATTTCAGGAGGTCCCTCCTTTTGATTCCCATTTCAAAATGGAATGATCTAACAGATGATGAGGAAGCTGTCAAAGCTCTTCGAGAAGTCTACGGTGATGATGTAGAGGAGCTTGATCTTCTTGTGGGACTGATGGCAGAGAAAAAGATCAAGGGATTTGCTATTAGCGAGACGGCCTTTATTATTTTCCTCATCATGGCATCAAGGTACAGTTGATTTCCTTGACAAGTAGTATCTACAAGTGATAAAAGAAAATTATTAGTTATTAGGAGATCAAAGTTGTTAAAAATGAAACTAAAATTTATTCATGCCGCCATCGTAAGTTTATGGTTCATACGTGTATATCTGAAATGGAGAAATAATGCAGGAGATTAGAGGCGGATAGATTTTTCACGAGTGATTTTAGTGAAGAAGCATATACAAAGAAAGGGCTGGAATGGGTAAACACATCTGAAAGCCTCAAAGATGTGTTAGATAGGCATTACCCTGAGATGACAAAGAAATGGATGAACTCAAGCAGTGCATTTTCAGTATGGGATTCAGCACCGGAGCCTTACAATCCCTTTCCCCTCTATCTTCGAGTTCCTTTATGAAGTCTCATTCATAATAGTATCTTGTTAGTGGAACTGCTTCAACTTCAAGAAGTAAAATGTCTTAGTATGGTTTATGTTTTTTTGCTTTGAGTTGTGGATTTGACAAGTTGCGCAATAGAAAATAAAACAGCATTTTTGATTTTTTTGAAGTTCGTATTGCAATTTTTTCTCGAGTTTTTTCCTTTCTACATATAGTTGCGATTGTAAAAAATGTGCCATAATTTGCTTTTACTCGTAAATAGAGATGCAAAATGAGGTCATCTAGGCTGGCACGATCCATGTTCTTAAGGGTTTTGACTTGATATATAGATTATCATGCTCTCTTTTGAGTTTGGAGGAAAACTGGATGTCAACGGTTAATTTTATATATATATATATATATACATAAAGCGTTGTGTCCTTTATCAAGTCTTTGCAATCCTTCAAGAATGATTGTCTCTTGGAAGAGATGCAACTTTGTTATGTAGCGAATTCAATCTTAAAAGGTCAGCACTATTAATAAAAGTAGCAAAAATTGTTAAATGTTGTGCATTTATATCATTGTTATACAATGTGACATTTATTATTAACATACTCCCATAAAATGATGGCTCGTATACGAATACTAATTTTGAAATTCTTGTGTTCGTTTTGAGTCTTAATCGGATCATATCGAATCACTCGTTGAAATAGATTATTTGTAGTGAAATATACTCTAATGGACTCTTCTTTTTTTCTTTTTCTTTTTTTTATTTAACAGAAAAAGTAATCTTATTAAGAGACCCTCACTTGTGGCGGAAGAATACCGTGTTACAAGTCACGGGATAAATCATTACATCTAATATTCGGTAGATTCCACGAGTCAGTCCTTAAAATTCCCCTAAGGCCAAGAGGAGCATTATCCCCTTCTTGGATGGTGAAAGAATTGCCAGTAGCCCCAATTTTTGCCATATTTCCTTTCCAGTAGATATGTATTATCTTGACCCGGGTGGTTTCAATTAAGGCGTAAATATCCTCCCATAAATCCCACAAATACCATAGAGTGTATCTTCCATCATGTGCCCATTTTACCATCAGCATAGACCTACTCCTAAATAACATGCACAATAGTTCAACTTTGTTAAATATTAACATAGTAATATAAATTATTTCCTTGCATATAACCATGTATTATTTATATTATATCCATCAGAATAGTGTGATTATAAATTTTGTGTGAAGGAATGCTGAAGTTCAATAACAATAAAACCAGTAGTTTTGAGTTTGTATGAAGTTCCTTTGATACACTACAAAAAAAATTGAGATCCACCGACTGATGATTCAATGACCACACAAAAATGGTTGGTATAAGATACCACCACTGACCAATTTTTGGTCGATAAGGTAGGTTAAGATTGGACCAATTTTTTCTATGCCTTAATTGTGACGAACACTTGGTTGTTGATTCCAAGTATTAGTGACCAAATCACATTTGGCTGCAAAAATTAGAGCGGGAATTTGTACTGCCTTTTTTTCTCGTGAGATTGGGGGTTTTTCATAATAATCTGTCCTCTTCGTAAAAAAACACGTGGTATACTGTCAGTTGGATGAATTTGTTACCTCATTAATTACTTCACGGTGTTGTTATGTTTCGTAAAAGTTTTGTGCAGCCGAGAAACAAAATCGAGCCAAGACCCCATATAATCACCACGGTGGGTAGTCTTTCACTGCAACTATGGAACTATGGAAGCATTGGCAATTAAAATTTGCTGGATTTTTTGCTTTTCTGTTTATCAACTTCATCTAATCACTGGTCATTAAATTTGCAGCATGCTCTCCTATTCATTAACTAAATTTAGATTGTGCATTTGCCCAATAATTAAAATCTGTCGTATGTTAATAGGACAGATATGCTACAGAAAATTAAAGCTAAGAATTTAAGTTCCAACAACTAAAGATTAGATGGCACATATATTTTAACATGCATACTAGAGTATTAAGAATTCTGATTCCAACAACCTAAGGTCAGATATTGTCATCCCATTTGCCCGGTATTAAGAATGCTTGCAAGCTACTGTTTATTTTCAGCTGCACCTACCCCCAAGATTGGGTTTTCATATTCAACGTAGACATAAGCCTCTCTTTTTTGCTATTCTTAGTGTTAGGAATTATAGATGAGAATATATGACATAATATGAAGTAAAGATCACAACACAAGAAGAACACAAGAAATTTGGCAAAGGAAAAGAAGACTTCACTATAATATGAAGAAGAATATAAATATATTGTATTTACAATATTGTCTAACTTATTAAACTTATAATAAAAAGTTAATTATATATAGAGTACATGTCAAAATCCTAATAATAGTTCTAAAGATGGAAAAAGCATCAAAAAATGCTTCAAAATGTGAAACGAATTGTAGACCGGATGTCACTGTAGCCCAAGCGCCACCCTGGCGGGAAGCAAGCAGCGGAGGCGTTGCTCGAGCGGCAAGCGCGCCAAACGGCGACAACTCTTTGTTTTGAGCACTCAAGCAAGAACTTGGCGCTTAGCTAATGTGAATGTGGCTAAATCACTTCTTGGTTTATGTTTTAACCTCTTCAAAATCCACTTTAACTTATCCACAAGAAATCTCTACATACACACAAATTCCAACACATTGAACAAGATGTCAAAACTCTCCACCTAGAGACAAATTCCATAAGGAATAAAATCCAACTCCTCAACAAGAACATAGACGAATTCTCTAATAACAAAATTCTGCACCCATTCCACAAAATCTAACTAGGATAAACTCAATAATTGAATGTCAACTGAATCTGAACACTATTCAACAAAATTACCTCAGGTATCAAAGTTGCTCGAATTATTAGCACGATCAACAAAATCACATAAAAAACTCGACAATCACCAAAAAGGGCGAAAGTACACCATGTAACATAATCAACACTACAAAACTGCTATTGTATAAGGTTCTTTGCTAGACTCAACGACTTCAACCAAATTTAAAGTATAAGCAACTAAATCAGTTTTCTCTTACTTTTGTGGGCCCAATATCTCTTTTGAATATGTCTCTAACAATTGAATAATGTAGCATCGCTGGTGGTAGTGAAAAAGTGGCATTACCCATAAATTCTAAACTCGACAGAGATGTATACATCAACATTGATCATGAACCAAAATCCAAAGATATTGTACCAAATAGAATATCAACTAATCTATCTAATTTTTGCTAATTGGTATCTAAAGATTCTATAGAGCCCTACAAGATATACAGCTTGGACATTTTATGCCCCTACAATACAACATGGACACATTTACTAACCTTTAGAATTCCACTTTCATCAGTGTATTTGTACCTTTTTTTAATCAAAAGTACTCAATGAAACAAGATTTCTCTTCAAATCTAGGACATATTTCACATCATCAAGTGTTCTAACCAGTCCATCAAACACCTTAATTCTAATCATTCCGATATTAATTTTCTTACAAGGTGCATTGTTAACCATTACCACATCTTTTGAAATTGTTTCATATGTTGAAAAAAAATCTTGATTGGGACACATATGAAATGTACAAGTTGTATCAAATATTCAATCCTCGTCATGTTTGCAGTTGTCATAAAAAATAATCAAAAGTTCTCCTCACTGTAGTAATTTTCTGCAACATTGACATCACCTGAATTTCTGGTTGCTTTCCCTTCTAATTTGCAACTAATTTTTCCTTATTCTGCTACTTATAGCAATCTTTTTTCATGTGCATCTTCTTCTTCTAATAGTTACAAATTTGATTACTAAAATTAGACATCAATCTACCCCTTACATAATCACCATCAACAACAAGACCATCTCCATCTCAAATCAAACATTCATCTTCTCCTTTAAAAATAGAACATCATAAACTTTTTCAATAGTGAGAGTATCACAACTATATAAGATCGTATCTTTAAAAAACATATTTGAACGGGAAATAAATACAACAAAATCAACCCCTAATCATCTTCATCATGCTTAACCTCTGAAGTTTCTAAACAAATGACAATTTCTTTAAAAACAACATTGTGGTTTTCTAAAGATGAACTATGATGAAAATACAATCGTTACTTCAAATGCAATTTACTTATTAGACTTTTCGTCAAGCATAATTGGTCCAATTTCAACAATAATTCAGCTACAATTTTCTCTTTCAAAATGTTCTAAAAAATATGATTTAAAATATAAAGATGAATTTGTGACAAGGCCTAATGATGATTCCATTGTTTCTCCCTGGAGTCCAATTTGTGGGCATCTTGTCAAACCCAACAAAACATCGTCTAAATCCATGTGAGCGAGAACTACTCGCATCTTCACTTGCTACAATGAAAATTTAGTGCTCCGATCCAAAAGCGGAATATCATATTTTACCGTTGCCATTACAAGAACAAACCTCAAACAAGTCAAACTTTAAGTTCTGACTACTTGTTATCAATTAAGGACAAGATTATACGACACAATATGAAGTAAATATCACAACACAAGCAATTTGACAGAGGAAAAGGAGAATTCACTATAATATGGAGAAGGAATACAGAAATATTGTGTTTACAATATTGTCTAACTTATCGAACTTGTAATGAAAAGCCAGCTACACATATAGTACATGTCAAAACCCTAATAATAGTTCTAAAGATGGAAAAGTATAAAACAAAGTGTCAAAACTTGAAACGGATCATAGGTCGGATGCCACCACCGCTTGAGCGCCACCCGATGGGAAGGAAGGACGAAGGTGCCGCTCGAATGGTAGGCTGGTACTAAGTGAGCGCGTAGCTAATGAAAATGCGGCTAAATCACTTTGACCTCTTCAAGGCCCACTTCAACTAATCCACAAATACTCAATGGAATTTGGGTCAAACTTTAAAACTTAGATTGAAATTGTTTGGTTTTGTTGATTTTATCTATATGTGTCATGATTAAAAATTTGTTTAACATTTTAATTATAAAGAGAAGAATTATTAATGCGCAATGTAATGTATGAGAAATTAAAGTAAGATAGCTACCAAGGCGGGGATGTTAGAAATGATACTAGAAAAACAAATATGTGATGCCAATGAATTGGAGCAATTCATGTTGCTACCAAGGTGGGGATGTTAGAAATGATACTAGAAAAACAGATATGTGATGCCAATGAATTGGAGCAATTCATTTTGTGTTTTCTATCTCTCAACTCATGTCAGTACTATTTCGTTATTCTAAAAGCTTTTGCAGAGATTTGGATGGAAATTTTTGGTTGATCTGCAAACTAGTCTTGGTTAAAAGTTTTATCTAAATATGAATGTGATTTAAAGCAATATAATGTATGTTATACTGTTATTTACTCTTTTATTATGTACTATTGAAATCTCGCTTCCTGCATGCGTCCAAAATAAAAGACTCATAAGCTTTTTGAAAAAAGTAAAAGGATGGTATAACTTTTATTTTTGCATATTGTTTTATTCTACACAGGAAGAATCGGTTGATCATATCGAATTATTTAGGAAGATTCATTCAACAGCAAATGGATGGAATAACCAATTAAATGAGTCACAAAATGTAAGATACATAACTTATAACACTAATATATTTTGTAATAAAATATTATTTATTTTAACATATTATATGATAGAAAGAGATGCTAGAGTTACAACAATCACAAGCGCAATTAGAGGATGACGCATCTGTCTAGGATGAAACAGCAATATGTGTTCAAGTTCTTGGTAGGAGTGTTGGAACTATTTCTGATATTGGACTGGCTCCATGCAAGTCATATATCGACAGAAGCACAGCTCTTATGTTTATACAAGAGTTAAATCGAGAGCATTCATGCGCGAATGGATATGAGTCGCATCCTCCTATAGCACTGACTAATGATCCGCCTCCATCAATTGGTGATGCAATACCATGATTATTTTGTGTTTAAGTATTGGACATTTAGAGATATTTATTGACTATTAGTACTTGTTGGGTATGCAATAACAATTATTGTTGGGAATTTACTTAATCATGCACAGCGAAAAATAAAAAATTTCAATTCTCATACAAGGATCTTCTTTGTGTTTAGATAGAAACTGTGATAGAAATAATACATTTGAGGATTTCTGCAAACTCCTTCGCTTTTTCTTAAACTCTAACGATCACGATCTGCAATCCAAGCTGTCCAAATGTCCAGCCTCCAATGGTGATCCACACAGAGAACAAGAATGACGGCTAGGGTTTCTTTTCTCGTGCTAGCAAGAATAATGAATGAAAATCCATGTCAAT
>CAIGRB010035610.1:82926-119961 GCA_903798255.1 Fraxinus quadrangulata | reverse complement strand
ATAAAAGTGCAACTAAATATTTGCTCCTTATTTAAATCACAATAATGTTTGAACAAATACTATTATTAGGGAAAATACTATGGATGACAAAAAAAATCCGTCAAATTTGAGTGACCAAACCTCGAACGAGGCGGAGATTACCCGATTAATCGGGTATTTGGATCGGGGATGTGTAACAAGGGTCTCGCCTGTTTAATTTTTAATTTTTTTTTTAGAATTCAATATTATAAATGAAAAACTACGAAATTTTATTTGTTTTAATAGAAGATGTCAACTAAAATTATTTAAGAAATATAACAAATAATAAAACTTTAATTTACCAAACATATTTGAATAAATAACTTTCAAAAATAAAAAACAAAAAAAAATTAATAAATATATTATTTTCTCACTTTCATGAATGGGGGCAATAAATAAATAATCAATAAATGATGTAGAAAATAGATACTCCACCCTATACTTTCATAAAACAAACTCAGGTTATAAATTAAAGACACCCACGTTCACCTGGATAGTTGGCAACAAAGTGGTCCAAGTTGCAATGAGTGAGACGTCCAATTGCCTAACAAATTAAAGGTTTTTATTTTATTTTACTTTATTTGTTTGGCAATTTAAGATTGCTTGTTTAAAATAAAAGATCAAATTTCGAATTATGATGTGCACTCCAAGTTTCATAACACGATATACTTATTTAACTATTATTAACATTTGTACGTGTAGTCCATCAATTCTTGCACCCGAACATATAATTCATAACAATGACACATGCAATAGTCGAGTTAAAAGTAATAAAAAATTTAAAATCTGAAATTTGATGGTTGGAACTAACTAAACATAATTTACCTCATTATATTAGCGATATAGTAAATTTGCTTATAGAATGTTTAATTCCTTAAATTTGTTTTTTTGAAATAAATTTTTTTAATGTCGTGGAATATTAAAAAGGGATCAAGTAGTTGGGTTTCTCACGCTTTTGATATGCGGGTTCTCGGTGGAAGGATCTCATGACTATTACTTCAATGGTAGAGTCCATTTCAATAAGTGGAATTTACACAAAATTCTATTTTTCAAGATTCATATTCAAAAATCAAATCTCAAGTTTTATTTTTTAAAAATTAGATATTTCATAATTTATTAAATATTAATTATACAATTTTCATCCCAAATCCTAATCAATTTCATTTTAATTTTCCTCCTTCTTCACTCTTCTCGTCATTTCCTCTTCTGACTCTTTCTATTGCGCCACTCTCCTTCCTCTTCGTCAGCAGCCCAGCCTCGTTCGACGACGTCGCAGCGATGCATCGTTGCGGGAGCACCGCTATGGTCGCCAACGCCGTGTATTTCTTCCTCCTTCTCTTTTCTCTCTGTCACTCTCTCTACCAAAGCCACTCTCCTCCCCCTCTGCTGGCAGCCCAGTCTCCACGAGACAGCGCAGTCTCGTCAGGCGACATCGCAGTGGTGCATCGCTGTGGAAGCACCCATGTGAGTCGCATAACGACACAACAAAGGTGCAATGGTGCATCGTTGCAGATGCACCATTGTAAGTCATTGTCGCTGTGTAGATTCTTTCTTTTTATTTTTTTTATTTTTGAGTGGTGTGGTGATTATGGAGGTGTGCAGTGCGGCGGTCCTGTGGTGGGAATGGAGATCTACGGTGGATGCGGCTGTGGTGCTGTAGGTGCTTCTTTTTCCTTTTTTTTTTTAAATTTTGAGTGGTGTGGTAATTGTGGACGTGTGCGGTGCAGTGGTGGGAACAAAGATCTCCGGTGGTACTACAGTGATGTGCGGCTGTGGTGGTGGTGTAGTGGTTGGATGAGTGGTGTGGCGTTGTGTGTGGTGGTGGCTGTGATGGAGATGGTGGTGACCGAGGCTGTTGTTGTGTTTGTAGATTGGTGGTGATTGCAGTTGCAGTGTTGGGTGGTGGTCGACGACGGCTGCGATGATGATGGTAGGTTGTGGCAATGGCGATGATGGTGGCTATGGCGGTGATGACGATGGTTGTGACGATGGCGTTGGTGGTACGGTTCTATTTGTGGTAGAGGTAGTTGTTGGTAGTGGTATGGTGGTGCGGCGATTGTGTGTAGTGCGTTGGTGTTGGTGGTTGGTGGTGGAGGTGGTTGTATTAGTGGTAGTGGTGGTAGTGATAGTACGATGGTTGTGGGTGGGTGGTGGTGGTCGTGGTGATGTCGGTATTTTTAGATGATGGTTTGTTGTCGGGTGGTGGCGGTGGTTCCGACGACGAGGTTTCGGGTGTCATGTTGTTGGTGGCAGTAGTGAGGTGATTGTCACAAATGTTGGTGGTGGTCACAGATTATTTGGTCGTTTGTGATCATTAAATTCATTAATTGGTGACCGATAAACAATATGTGATCAATGAAAAATATAAATTGTGACCAAGAAATAATGTGTGACCTAAAAATTTGTTAATTTGTGACCGATAATTTGACAATTTGTGACTATCTTCTAAGTTGTGACTTATAATATTTGTGATTTGTGACCGATGAAAAAGTTGTGACGTATAAATTTTTTTTATTTATAACCGATGAACAAATTGTGACTTATAAAAATTTCTGAATTGTGACCGTAAAATAATTTGTGACCTATAAAATTTTTGATTTGTGTCTGTAAAATAATTTATGACTTATAAATTTTTTTGAATTTTTTGCAGAACAAAATCATTTTTTAACTTATGTCTTCAAGTAGAAAGGAATCTTGAAATTTCCATTCTACACAGTGCTAGAATGTACGTGCGTGCGTGTAACCTCATTGCCTAGACCGAGAAGGTAGAGGAGGTGACACACTCAAATGCATTTGCCTCGATTGAATGAGATGCCAGTCAACGGTGGTAGGGATTGTTATACTCCAAACAAAGCTTTTGATAAAGAATTCTCGAAAGAATTGACATTTTGTCTTGCCTTTCTTAGAGTTATATCATGATGTATCATTGTTTGGTCGAAGTGGTGGCTCATGAATGCACACTTCGGCCAATTTAATTCGATAGATATAAACACGTGGCTCTTTGTATTGTCCAAGCAAAATTAATTGAATTACGCAACTTTCTTCCTCTACATCATGCAAATTTGGCTAATATTTTAATGTGTTGTATCCGCAATAATATTAGTTCTTTCAATGGAGAGAAGGTCCACCTTATATTTTTACATGTAGGATTCAACTTGTATCATGAATGTTAATAGGGCATAAACCATTATGGCAAGGAAAAGATGGTATTGGAGGGCAGTGATGCTTTTGTTTCAAATTGTCGATGTTTGAAATGTGCTTTTGAGTGTGAATTATCCATAAAGATAGAGGTTGGAACACGGATATTAAAATTTTTTTTCCCATGCACATTTTATAAGGATGACCAAAAATCCGTTACACCCGATATCCGTGGGTTTTGCCTCAAACGGGGCAGGGATTCCTCATCTAATCGAGTAAAGAGGACGGTGTCGTTGCCTCGTTACTCACATCGTTTAAAGTTCATTTCAAACTCCAAATTTTTTATCACACAAAAAGAAAAGAATCATCATCATTTCTAGAGAAAACATGAATTTTCTACAATTTAAAAAAATAATAATGATTTTCACCAATTAAAAACATTAAAAAAAATAAATGAGACGGTAAATAGATAAGGAATCTGCCGCTGCCCCACCTTAATCGGGTATGGTATGGGGGCAAGGCAATGAAACAAAATTATCCGACAGGCAGGGACGTGAATGACTGCCGACCCAAAATCCAACTCGACTTTAATCCGTCCCGTTGTCATCCCTGGTATTCTACAATTATAATGCTTAAGTAAATGACTGCCAAGTGCCGATCGCCAAATTTTTTTACCTAGAATTGCTAATCATTATTTCATATTAAGGTTGAAATTACTAATATTTTATTGTACTACACAACGTACAATGCACGTTTACATAATTACTAATTAGTTAAAAGTCTTTCAGATTTCGCACACGTCACCCAAAATTAAAAGCCAACGCTCTACCCTGGTGCATTAGAGAGAGCTAATAGAAATTTCGAACAATTTCATAGAAGGAAAAAAAACATATTTTCAGTTAATCAATAGCCTAGTATTTAAATATGAACAGGTTGGTTAACTACAGCCACATAATAATTAAGTAATACTTGTGATTAGCACTCATCTACATCTACATGATATTGAGATTACTATTATATTATTAAATAATATTGACAATACATTTAGTCTTTGTTCAAACTCTAAAAGAATGTATTTTGAAATAGTAAAAAGTTAAAAAAATTTTGCTTAAAAAATAAAGAAAATTTTCGATTTTCGTGTAAAATTATTTTATAAGAGAATGTATAATTGAAAATAAATATTAACAAAATGAGTTTTTATAATAAAAAATATTAGAGTTCAAACATGGACTTATTATCATATAGATATCCGTTAGGTACCAATAAATCTAAAGTACGAAAATATGTCAAAATGACAACATATCACGTGACATGAAACACTTATAAAATTTATAATCTTTTAAAAACGAAAAGCTAAATTATTATTAGCAATAGAAACTTGAAAGATAAAGAAAAGTCATCCATCTTTAATTATCCTCACACTTGTATTAGAGGGCCCCCTTGTCATTGAATCCTCCAACGTCTGCTTTAATTAATTAATTAATTTAATACTTATTTAATTATTTCAACTCAATAATTCAAATTTGACTGGGTAAAACTTGTTGAATTGAACATTAAAATATTGACCATTTAAATATGTGGACGAAGAAAACAAGAACCTAAAAACATCCCTATCCAACAAAGAAAAATATATTTTGTTCACTTCCTCACTAGCCGCCTTTCGAATCTCTAGAAATATAAACGCACACCCATACGCGTTACATCCTTAGAAATAAGAGATATATAGGAGCTGTTTGACATCCATTTTGTTTGAAAATAATTTTTAAAATAGTGATTGATGGAAGATTGTGTGGTTGAAAAGTAATAAGAATTTTTGAATTTATGTATAATATTATTTTATTGATAAAATATGTGGTTGAAATAAAAAAAGAGAAATAAATGAGTGTCAAACATAGGCATAGATACACGCAAACACGCATTATGTCTACTTATCAATGATATGGCCAAGACTAGAATTCACGATAGAGACAAATACGGCTACACAAAATTTTTGAATCAAATCGGACTCGAACTGAATCAACCGAGCGGTTCTTCTTAAATGGGTATCAAAATTTAAAATCGACGAGTTTGGTTTGATTCTTAGCACTGAACAAAAATTGAATCTCCCTAATTCTTTTTAATTTTTTGAGTAACTTATTTTAATATTTCATTTGTCAACTAATTAATTGAACTCAAAAATATTATTTTTATATTTCATTTACCAACTAATTAATTGGGCCCAAAATATTATTTTCCTATTTTCAGCCTAAACCTGACTTTGTAATTCAAATTTTAAAGAATCAAAATTGAATGACCTGAGTTTTTCTAAATCATTATGTCATTTTTCAAATAATCGAAACTAAGTGAATGTGTCTCTTCATCTTACCATTTTTTTTCCCATATCCATTGAATTTTATAAGTATTAATGTAGTATTGTTGTAAGAGTTAATATTAAACATGTCGTTAATTAGATTAGTGTGTTGTTGTTGTAAATGTTAAAAAATTTAATTATGGTACAGAATCAAATGGAATCGAACCAAATCAAATGATTCCATAATTAAATTTAGATCGACGATTCCACTTCTTAAGTATCTAAAAATTCTAATTTGGTATGGTTCTAAAGAGAACCAAACCAAATTGGACCACGTTCAATCTAGAGATAAGACTTGAATACTAAGTGCAGATTTAGGTTACTGAAAATCTAGGCACCGTTTGACCTCCATTATTCGAAATTAAATGGTTGGAATAATATTTTTTTGAAAAAAGTTTGATTAAAAAAAAAGAATTTTTTTGAAATTACTTGTAATATTATTTTATTGTAAAATATGTGGTTGATAACAAGAAAGAAAAAATGAATTTAATTTTAATGGGAACCAAACATCGGCCTAATGTGTCAATTTACAATTGTCAAATCAGTACTAGTAAAACTCACATTTCAAATCGGGCATGATTAAATCTTTCACTAATGCCAGCAGCTATATACAAGAATTTTAAGAGGGGCCGAGGTGAGTTCACCTCAGCCCTTGATTTGCAATATTTAAATTCATTTCAGCAGTCCCCGTTTGAGCAGCATCTCTCTTAATCTTTACTTTCCATTCTTTTTCAGTAGTCGAGTCCATGGAAATTCATTTTCCTTAATTGTGACTGCACAAAACCAACCTTTTACGAAAAGTAGCCCTTCGTATCGCCGGCCCGCGTGATTTAAACATGCTTTCCTTATTCTTAAAACCCAAAATCCTGAAACCAAATGGAAAATGCTAAAAATTGTCCAAAATATAGAAATCTGTAAAGAATTGATTGGTTTACTTTTGTGCACTATCGAGAAGCATTGAATATTCCACCAAATGGCTGATTCTTTGTTATAATAGAAACTTTCAATAAATTAATTTACCTTCTTTTTCTTCGACTACATCTCTACTCGTTCCTTCTTTTCCCACTAGTTATCCATTTTCTTTATTCATCTAAAGTACCTCACCCCCACATTCCCAAAATATTCAGGGTGTGTTTGTATATCATTTAAATTCATTCGGGATCAGATTAATCATCTTATGCATTTGTTTTTACTAGATTTTTTTCTTTTACTTTTTTTGGGTCATTTTCTTGATTTCTTCTGCTATCTATTATTAACATCGTGATTAACAAGAAAAATCTCTCTCTTTGTCCCCAGCTTTCTGCTATCTTAAACACGATTTGGACATATTTTTGTCAAACATTTATTCATATGGTGAATCACAAGATAGACTTCTTTGTGTACTCATAGATAAAGTTGATGCCTTTTAGATCCATCATTTGAGTAATTCATAGCTATTGGCGCAAACTCTAGTAGTTATGGCTCACTTGGTGTATTCTGATTCAATGAGTGGTGGATCACAGCATGGTCAAGGTGTGGAATTTTTTCCATCGAAGACAGGGTCCCTAAAAGTGTTGCTATTACATGGGAATTTGGATATTCGGGTTAATGAAGCTCAGAATCTCCCAAACATGGATTTATTCCACAAGAAGCTAGGTGATATGTTTGGTAGATTTGGTTCTAAAATGGAAGGGAACGTGTCCAACAAGATAACAAGTGATCCTTATGTCACAATCGCAGTCTCCAACGCGGTAATTGGCCGAACTTTTGTGATAAGTAACACTGAGAACCCTATTTGGAGGCAGCATTTTTATGTTCCAGTAGCACATTATGCTGCAGAAGTTCAGTTTGTGGTTAAAGATAGTGATATTGTCGGCTCTCAGACTATGGGGGCTGTTGGGATCCCGGTGGAGCAGTTATTGTCCGGGGAAAGAGTCGAGGGTACTTATCCCATACTCAATGCGAATGGGAAACCGTGTAAGGCCGGGGCTGTTTTGAGTCTATCAATTCAGTACACACCAATGGAAAAATTGTACCTTTATCATGGTGGAGTGGGATCAGATCTTTCGTATCAGGGTGTCCCGGGTACTTATTTCCCTCTAAGGAGAGGAGGTAACTTGACCCTTTATCAAGATGCTCATGTACACGATGGTTCATTACCGAATTTGTGGTTGGCGAATGGTATGCTGTATCAGCATGGACAGTGTTGGCGGGATATTTATGATGCAATAGGTCAGGCTCGACGTTTAGTTTATATTACCGGGTGGTCTGTTTATCATCTAGTTCAACTAGTCAGGGACGATCCAAATGCAACAGATAGCAGCTTAGGCAAGCTACTGAAAGTCAAATCACAAGAAGGTGTGAGAGTGCTGCTTCTTGTATGGGATGATCCTACTTCTAGGAGTATTCTCGGATATAAATCTGTAAGAACTAACCCTATAGTGTTTTCCCTTTTCAATTGCAATAGAACTTGAATGCAGTATAGTCTTTTTAAATGAAATTTTGGACTTAGATGCGATTGAGTCTTTTCAATTGCTCAATTTTTCATTTAATTTCCTTGGTAGATACGATCATCATTGAGCTTATTGATCTCACTCAACGCTTTGCATTGTTATGCTCTGAACTCTTAAGATTGTAAGTAGTTCAATTTATCAGGACTGAAAGTTTTCTAATTCTAATCACACTCGATACTTTGCGATGTTATAGTACGAGAAAATTTTGATCCCTGATCAGCCTGAAGGTCGGTTTAAACATTCCATTTCAGTATAAAGGTTCATCACATTATCAGTATCTTTTTATCACTGTATCTTTTAGTTTGTTCTGGTTCTGAATAAATATGTAGTCTTAAAATGTTCACTTATACGGCATTTGTATAGTGGTAGTTTTGGGTGAGTTTTATTTTTATTCTTGCATCTGATGGTCTTTTGTCACTTTCTATGACATTCAGGAAGGGGTGATGAATACAAGCGATGAAGAAACACGTCGTTTTTTCAAGCACTCATCAGTGCAAGTGCTGCTGTGTCCTCGAACTGCTGGGAAAGGTAGCTGGGTCAAAAAACAGGTTGGCTCCTTATAATCCTCTCTAAAGGATTTACACACTAGTAGATAGTATAACAAATAAGATGTTAGCTTCTCTTTCTTAATAATATCCAATGCTATCTAATCATGTTTGTTCGTTTTGTCTACAGGAAACTGGTTCGATTTACACTCATCACCAGAAGAGTGTGATAGTAGATGCTGATGCTGGTAATTTCAGAAGAAAGATCATAGCATTTGTTGGAGGCCTTGACTTATGCAAGGGCCGATATGATACGCCAAAACATCCAATTTTTAGCACATTACAAACTGTTCACAAGGATGACTATCATAATCCTAATTTCACAGTAATTTTGTACAAAACTTTTATGTTGTTTATCTTGCCTATGATCTGTATTTTGCTTATTTATGTAAGTTGTAACTAAACAGGGGCCTGCTGTTGGTTGTCCAAGAGAGGCATGGCATGATTTACACTGTCGAATAGATGGTCCGGCTGCATATGATGTCTTAACTAATTTTGAGGAGCGTTGGTTAAAGGCGTCAAAGCCTCATGGCATACAGAAAATGAAAGCAGCACATGACGATAACTTACTCAAGCTTGATAGGATACCAGAAGTATTAGGAATAGAAGAGGCTGCCTACCAAAAATTAGATGATCCCGAGAACTGGCACGTCCAGGTATCATCAAATCGAATTTTTCTTCAACTCCAATATTTCAAACTGTAGTTTCTTCTTGTACATTTGAACTAATTTATTGCATTTTTTTTTAGGTTTTTCGTTCAATTGACTCCAACTCTGTCAAAGGTTTTCCTAAAGATCCAAAGGAGGCTCCAAACAAGGTAAAAACATTTGTCTCTTCTTTTTTCATCTGTTATAGTGCGATGCTATAGAATGACGTTATATATTTGCTGCATTAAAACAGAACCTGGTATGTGGGAAGAATGTACTGATAGACATGAGTATACATACAGCTTATGTCAAGGCAATTCGTAGTGCCCAACATTTCATTTACATTGAGAACCAGTACTTCCTTGGTTCGTCGTACAATTGGACCAATTACAAAGACTTGGGTAAGAAAAATCTTACAGAAAATTTACTAATTAGTACCTGAGATATTCTACAATTTATGAATGGTGAAGATTAAGCATATCAAAATTTATTTCCAGGTGCAAACAATTTGATACCTATGGAAATTGCTCTAAAGATTGCTAACAAAATCCGAGCAAGGGAGAGGTTTTCAGTCTACATCGTTGTCCCAATGTGGCCGGAAGGTGTTCCTACAAGTACTCCTACTCAAAGAATTCTATTTTGGCAGGTTAAATTCAACAGCATCAGTTCGTTAAAAGAGAATGAAAACTTATGTAAGATTGATTGATTTCATTAAGAGTTTTTTTTAAAAAAATTTTTTTTTTTTTACAGAGTAACACAATGCAAATGATGTATGAAACTATATACAAGGCCTTAGAAGAGGCAGGACTTGAGAATGTGTATGAACCCCAAGATTATTTGAATTTCTTTTGCCTCGGGAATCGTGAGGCTCACGTCGGTGGAAGCATTTCAGATACTGCTAAGAGTTCTCCCACAAACACTCCACAAGTACATTTCTCTTTTCTGAATATTTATAAATCTTCAAGTTCGTATGTTGCATTTCATCTTTATAAACCCGTGATGTCTATCCAGGTACTCACTCGGAAAAGTAGACGCTTCATGATCTATGTCCATTCAAAGGGAATGATTGTAGACGATGAATATGTGATATTGGGATCTGCTAACATCAACCAACGCTCTCTCGAAGGAACTAGAGATACTGAAATTGCCATGGGCGCATATCAGCCGGGATATACATGGGCTAGCAAGCATACTAATCCACATGGACAGGTAACATTTTCTTCTACCTCATATTGGTTTCAAATGTTTGTGACAGCATGTGACCTAGTCTGTGCACATTTAAGTGCAGATCTACGGATATAGGATGTCACTCTGGGCCGAGCACACGGGTACACTAGAGCAATGTTTTGACCAACCCGAGAGTCTTGAATGTGTGAGACGTGTCAGATTGATGGCCGAACATAACTGGAAACAGTTTGCAGCGGACGAAGTGAGTGAAATGAAAGGTCATCTACTTAAGTATCCGGTCGAAGTGAATAAAATGGGGAAGGTTCAGCCTCTTCCTGGCTGTGAAACATTCCCAGATATGGGTGGCAAAATTGTTGGTACATTCACTGGGATTCAAGAGAATCTCACAATTTGATCAAATCTTTGTATTTTTATTAACGAATCTTGATTACACTCATTTTTTGTTTCATTTTTGTTTAAATCAGTCGTTGATATTCAATAAATGTTCCTTGTAAAACAGTGCAGACATATTTTTTTCCTGCTTTAATAATGCAGAACTTGCATGCTTCATTTTGGTCCTGATATGAGTTCAAGATATGAAATTTTCATTGTGGGATGCAAATTTGGGAATATAATCCTATTTGACCACTGTATAACATCAGGATATTCCACGAGTGAATTCTTAGTTTTTTAAAGGGTAAAGCATATAACGTCCTTACTTCATTGTTATTGTGTAAAATGTTCATACATTTCATTTTTTGATATTTTCCCCTTATTTTCACATTTCATTGCTTAAAATGTTATTTTTATCAATTTTCTCAATTAAAAACTGTAAAATAACGAATATACCTTTCTATTTAAATAAACAAAAGAGAAGAAGGGGTAATTAGCACATAACATCTTTAATTTTCACTATTATTGTGAAAAACATCATTACATTTCATTTTTTAGCATTTTCACTCTCATTTCCACTTTTCATTGCTCAAAATGTCATTTTCATCAGTTTTCTCAATTAAAACTGTGAAATGACGAATGTACCCTCCTGTTTAAATAAAACAAAAAGAAAAAAATTAATTGCAATCATAGTTTTTTTTTTTTTAATAAAAAAAGGTAAACGATTCCCAAATAAATTATTAAAAGGGTAATTAACACATAATATCCCTACATTTCATTATTGATGATCCAATATACGCATAACCTTGACCATGTTAACCCGAGAAACAATGCTGCCCATCCCACTAATTTTTGCAGCCACGTCATCGGGCACATAAAGGGAACATCAGCGCCACATTCTTGTCGAACAATATTCTAGTTCGCTTGGGACCTCCTCGAGGTCATGTCTTAATCTCGAACCTAGAAACTCCGACAATTAGGACTCTCCTATATGGTAAGGGTTATCCAATTCGAAGGCATTTCAGTCATGCTATAAATATACTATATATTCTTAAAAGGATTCTATCAATGAAGTTTTATCTTTATCAAAACACATTGATGGTACAATACCAATCATGTTTAAATTTCTAAGCATGGTAGAACTCCTAGGGATTTCACCAACATAATCCTATCAGGAATGTACTATCTGCCTCTATAAATACAGCACTCCATTTCATTATCTAGGTACGTTTTACCTAATTTTCAGCATATATTTTTCACGAATTCTCTCTATGACTTAAGCATCGGAAGGGCGAAGAGGACACCCCTCGATGCCTTTATTTCAAGTACCAAAAAATCTCATTCGTGCTCGTTCTCAGTCGTCGGGCTCGAAAATTAACATGTACGATTTTTGGTAGCATCAACTATTATTGTGAAAAATGTCCATACGTTTCATTTTTTCGGTATATTCACCGTTAATTACACATTTGACTACGCAAATTACCATTTTCATCCAATTTCTTAATAAAATGTTGTGAAATGACGAATACATTTATATTTAAGCCCTCGTTTGAGCCACATTATTTTTTTCATTTTCATTCTTCTACTTATTTTTAACCACATATTCTTTAATAAAATGATATCTTTCATTACATCAATAACTTTTTCTTCTTTTTCAACAACACATTCTCCATCAATCTATTATTCCTAAATACATTTTTTCAAAATAATGTTGTTCAAACACACCCTAAATTAAAAAAATAAAGAATTAATTGCAACCATAGTTTTGCATTTTTTTAAAAGTGCAAATGAGTCTCAAATAAATTATTAAAATGGTAATTAGCACATAATGTCCTTACCTTTCACTCTTATTGCAAAAAACGTCACATCATTTTATTTGTTTTGACATTTTCTCCCTTAATTATACANCAAATAAATTATTTAAAAAACTAGAAATTAATATTTTTTTTAAAAAAAAGTGCAAAAGAATCCCAAATAAATTATTAGAAAATATTTTTTTTTATTTAAATGGGATAGTATATTCGACATTTCACAACTTTTTATTGAGAAATTTGATGAAAATGGATATAAATGATGGTTTGAACAATCAAATGTACAATTAAGGGCGAAAATGTAAAAATAAATAAATAAAAGTAATGGATGTTTATCACAATAATAATGAAAAGTAGGGACATTATGTGTTAATTATCTTTTTAATAATTTATTGTGACTCGTTTGCACTTTTAAAAAAATTGGGACTATGGTTGTAACTAGTACTTTTTTTGTTTTATTTAAATAAAAGGGTATATTCGTCATTTCACATCTTTTAATTGAGAAAATAGATGAAAATGACTTTTTGTGCAATGAAAGTTTGAAATAATGGTGAAATGTCAAAAAATGAAAAGTAAATACGTTTTCTATAATAATAGTGAAAAATAAGGACGTTATATTTAAAGCGATTTATTTAACTACAAATATTGGTACTCACCTTCACATATCAAAAAATTTCTAGTGAATGGAGAAGTTATTTTATTTTCCCTTGCAGATGTTCAATAGGTAATCAATGTGCACATTCACCTACGAAAAATTTGTAGTTGAATATCATTAACTTCATTATAAGAATTTTTGGTCTCCAAGTTCGTCGGTGAATGTTAATATTCTTAGTAGACTCCGCGAGTAATAATAAATAAAGTTGTTCGTATTTAATTTCCTTTTGGTGAAAACATGTTAATTTGTAAGGTCACATGATACATAATTTTAACATTATTTAGCTCCCAATTTTTCCAACTCGTTAAATTTCCACTTACTTTCCAACGATTGAAGGTCAAGTTGGTATGTTCTCCTCGTAAATTCCACCTAATATGAATAAATGTTTTACCTTGCATTGGATTGAATTGAATAACAAAAGAAATATATAATTTTGACTATGTTCGAGTAGATATTATGCTGAGTTGGGGTCATGTTTATTGACATGGGACGTCGATATATTTTAAGACGTGGTGAGTTGAGATGCGGTGAACTAGTTTAATACACGAGCGAAAGAAGGCATTAATAAAAGTATTTAATATTTCACATAAAAGATATTTTTTTTAGTAAAAACTAATAAATTCAAAAAATTATTATTTTTCTTTTCCGAATTCTTTTATCCCTTTTCAAAATTTTGTTTTACGTTAACTTTATGGCATATGCATTTTCTAATATACAAGAATCAAACAAGAATGATTAATTAACTCATTAATTGAGTATAGGTTCAACCTTAATATTCTCTTTCGATACGGTTCAATTCAAACCCCCCGTTAACTCCTAGATAACGAAAGAAAAATGAAAAAGGAAGAACGAAATCCAAATAACGCAATAAATATTTTCACCGTTTAGAATTGGAAAACTAATTTTTCAAGTGTATACTTAATAAAATAAAAACTAATTTAATTTTATAAATGAAAATTTAAGGCAATAAATAACAATCGGATACCACAATACTTCTGGGAAGTAGGTAGCATCGCATGGAAACCTCACCTACCACTCAAATCACGCACAAAACTAGAAATGATATTTACACTCCCAACGAGAGCTTCAAAAACTCAAAATGACAAAAATATCCTTATAAACTTTTTTATTAGAACGTAAACTTTCACATTCTAACCATTTACAAAATTTTAGTAAGCCCACCAATCAAGACGTCAATAGCTACGTAATTGAGTGTAAGATTGATTTTTACACCCTAACTCGTATCAAATTATTAGTTTGAATTTTGACGAACAAGTGTTAATGTAGTACTTTAAGATTGTCCGAAATAGGGGCGGTCCAGCCCCTAGCCCATTTTTTTTTCAAATAGAAAAAAAAATTTATATAAAAAAAAAAATTTCTTGTATAATTTTATTTTTTTTACGTATTAGTCTAGTCTGCAATCTGGTCATGGATCCGCCCTTGGTCCGAAACAAATCAAAGTTATAAAATGTTCGAAATTTATTGTGGCTAAAAGTTTCAAATAGACTTTAAGTTTAACTTGGCAGTAGCCATGATTTTTTTATTTTTTTTTCACTTCCTAGTTCTCGACTTCTTTTAGTAGATAGTATCGTCATGTTAAGAATCCTGCAGTTTCTTATTAAATTTGATGTTTTTACCTTAAAATAATATATCGGGTGGTATTCAATAGTAAATCTAGTAAATATCAACTGCTGCAATCACTTGAGATATTTTATTGAATTCTCTATAATAGTAAATTGACCTTTCCTCTCATTTTCGTGGTTAGTTACAAGGGTATATTTGTCATTAAATAATTACCAAGGAGTAATAAGGGTGTGCCCACGAAAGAATTGTTAATTATATTTACAACACAATTTTTATTTCTTACACCATATTTTAATTGCATTTAAAATTTTTAATCTTTATTCATTATAACATTTATATCCTTAACGATTTTTCATATCATTTTCACCCTCAAACTTTTTATTAGTTAACACATTTTGTATTTAATAACAAATTTATGTTCAAAAGTTCGTTACAATGACGTAAAACAACTTATATATTTTTAAAAATAAATAAATAAAAAGTACAATTTTTCCCTCATTTCAAGGATGCGACGAATTAATTAATAGAATGTTGAAAATAAAAATTCAATTAAAAAATTAAAGAAATAATTGCTACAATAAAAAAAGATTGATGATCTTAATTGCAATAAAAATATGATGCATAAAATAAAACAACCCTGCTACATTGTAGACAATTTTGACAACTTCCTTGATAAAATGTCTCGTGACGTTTTGTCATTAATTAGTTTTAAAAATAGTCATTCCAATCACTTGTTGTCGCGCCTTATCCTGTCATCCAATATATTAAGGGTGTGTTTGTCTCCCATTATTGAGAGAAAATAGAGTANAGTTCAAATATGAGTTTTTTCTTGAGTTCAGCTCGTTCTTTCCCTTTTTTTTTTTTTTTTTAAACAACAGAGACTTAAGGCGTGTTTGTCTCCAATTATTGATAGAAAAATAGAGTAATGAATAGTATTTTTTGGAGAATGTGTGGTTGAAAAGTAAAGTGATTTTATTGGTTTGTGTATAAAATATTTTATTGAATGAATGTATGATGAAAAATCTTACTGTAGTAAATAAATTTTTGGAATAATAGTAATAAAAATATCCAACAAAATAAATTAATTCAAAATCAAAATTGTGGCGATAATATAATAATTCCAATATTTCTTCACCTATATACAAAATCACAGTAATATATAAGCCGTACCAGGATACACCCCGCACTATCACAAACCACACTCAAAATTCTTCACTATGGTTGCCACGGCAAACGGCTCAGGCAATCCCTACAAATTCCTGATCTACGGACGCACGGGATGGATTGGTGGGCTCCTCGGGAAGCTCTGTGAATCCCAACAGATCGAATACGTTTACGGGTCGGGTCGGTTGGAGAACCGGGCCTCCCTTGAGTCCGACATGGTCTCGGTTCAACCGACCCATGTATTCAACGCCGCCGGTGTCACCGGCCGACCTAATGTCGACTGGTGCGAGACCCACAAGGTGGAGACCATTAGGACAAATGTTGTCGGCACGTTGACGCTAGCTGACGTGTGCAGGGAGAAGGGGCTGGTTTTGATCAACTATGCCACGGGATGTATTTTTGAGTATGATGAGGCGCACCCGCTCGGGTCAGGTATTGGGTTCAAGGAGGAAGACACCCCGAATTTCATCGGATCATTTTACTCCAAGACGAAAGCAATGGTGGGTAATGTTTGAATTTATCGTTATGTTTGTGTTTATGTATTTATTATAAATGTTAAGATCTATATGTTATAGTTCTAGATCTCGAAACTGGATCTTCATTGATTATTTATCTTTGCAGTTAGATTTGTTTATTGAACTAACATTATTTACAATGTTGCAATGATGCATTAATGTGGTGATTTGAAATCAATTTATGCTCACATAGGCATCAATTCTTAACTTGCTGACACTCAGTTACAGTTAGAGAACTTCATTAGATTGTCAAAAATTTCAACCTTGCATTTGAATAAATCACAGATGGGATGTATTAAGTCAAGACGAGTCTTTTTTTTATGATCTCGAGTCTTTACAATTCAGATTACTACTCCGAGGGCACCATGGAATGAATCACATTGATTGAATAAATTTTAAGTATATGAAAGATGTATTTGGCCCTTGATATTATGTTATGAGTCTGGATCTTTTCTACTGATATCTGTTTGTGAATGTTAAGGAAAGGTTAAATTAAATCAAAATCGGTGCTTATAGTAAATTGGATCAATGTGACGTGTATGTTTTGTTTTCTGTTGTTGAGTAAGTGTAATTACAACATTGTAAGGAATCAATGAGTTTGATATTAGCTTGTTTTGCTAAGGTCAAAGGGTTCTTAGATTTATTATTAAAGTGACTTTTTGTTTTCAAAAATGATTGCTGTTAAAATGTAGAGAGAAGAAATTCAAGAAGGAAGGAAGAGGCGGGAAAATCTGTTTCAGTAATTGAAAGTCTGAATTTACACTACCAGAATGCTACATATATATACACATCAGCCTCTCTAACAGGATGAAGATGAAATGTAACCCTACGATACACAATGTAATTCAACAATTGCAAATATTACATTTTTTATTTTTCATATTTATATGTAGAGTTAGTTATTTTGAGAGCAGCTATTGTCAAAATACGTAACTTATTTAGTTTTACCTTGACAAAAAGACATTTATTTTATAATTTACTTATAAATAATTTTTTAAGCTTAATTAAACATTCTTATAAGCCAAAAGTTTCTTTTCCTGGAATTGTCGATGCTAGCATGGATTGCATATGGTTTTGTGCTCTTCTCAATTTATATTATACATTTCCAATTGTTGTTAAAGAGTTCAGGGCTCTTTTGTTGCAATCTAGTTATCAAAAGTTAAATTCTGAGGGCATATTCACGTTTGAGCAAATAACTATGGATGCATTGGGAAGTGTCTGGAAAGAAATTTTTTGAACCCGAATCACAATGTGGCTGCCACAATAATTATATAACGAAAAATATAACTTATTTAGTATACAATACTACTTTCCCCTACTTTCTTTGCTTCTTTCGAGTAAAATGTCGCGTGGTTTCAATATTCGAAGTTGAAGAGCTTGAACTAATGCATAAATATTGCAGCGGGTAACTAATTTACAGGTTTGAGTCCACCGTTTCCATTTATTAGGCATAAGCATATGGAAATTATCTATTTATTTTATTTTATTCCATGTTGATGAGGAGAGAACTAAAGAATTTTGAAACTGAATTGAACTCGTGCTCTTTGGGTGGTCCTGATGGAAGTTCCCTTTGAGAACTAAAGAATTTTGAAACTGATTTGAACTCGTGCTCTTTGGGTGGTCCTGATGGAAGTTCCCTTTTACTGTTATTTTGGCAGGTCGAGGACTTACTAAAGAACTATGAGAATGTCTGTACACTGCGTGTTAGGATGCCAATCTCATCTGATCTGTTGAATCCTCGCAACTTCATTACAAAGATCTCCAGGTATGATAAGGTGGTGAACATCCCCAACTCTATGACAATCTTGGACGAACTCCTACCAATATCCATTGAAATGGCTAAGAGAAACTTCACTGGGATATGGAACTTCACAAATCCTGGAGTCGTCAGCCATAATGAAATTCTGGAGATGTACCGTGAATACATAGACCCAAATTTCACTTGGAAGAACTTCAATCTCGAGGAGCAGGCTAAGGTAATTGTTGCCCCGAGGAGCAACAACGAGCTTGATTCCACCAAACTGAAGCAGGAATTCCCTGAACTCTTAGGTATTAGGGAGTCCCTCATACAAAATGTCTTCAAGCCAAATCAAAAGACCCCTGTAGCTTGAAAGTTAGAGGTTTGAACTTATAATTTTGTCCGTGGATATTATTTTCTTGTCGTTCATGTGGGTTGTTGCAATTTCTCTGCCACGTGAATCTGATCTCACGTTATACGCACTTTTTCCTGGTTATGTACTGAATGTTGTATTGTGTAAGTTGCTTTATTCAATAAATGAGTGGAAAGTTTACATTGGTTTATATGTGAAAATGGTCTTATTCATAATTTCTCTTTTGATTCATTTTGTGTTAAGACCCTGGTTCAGGCAGGTATGCTGATTTACTACTGTTGGAATGGTGAATGCTATAATAGTGTTCGATTGTTGTTAGAAAATAGAAAGTTAGTTATTTTGTTGGAAGGATCCGAAAATGAAAGCAAATTTAAACAAAAAGAAAAAATTAGAAAAGGGAAACCAAATACACCAATGCTGATCGCTGCCCGGCTCCTTTCTCCAGGTTCAATCTTTGGCCAATTAGCTGATGTATAATTGGGAATGTTCAGTGCCAAAGTCACTTAATATGTAATCTGATGGGTTATGGGTGGGCATTTCTAGGGGTTTTTAATCTACCCTTTTGTGATTCTTCCAGGAGTACATAACTACATAATTGGTAGTGGGGACTATATACTCGGTAGTAGGTGCAAGGCAAACAATTTTAAAGCAAATTCCTCATTTGTTAAATAGAGAAGTCATCAAGATTTCGTGATCCGCCTTGAAAATATTGATTTGAATACTTGAAACTAGCACATATGAAATGTTGTAATCTTTCTGAATTGAACTGAAAACGAGTGAAAAGAGGAAAGAAGAAGTGCCTGTTTATTGAGGCAACTGTTTTATTAACATTCTTTGTACAATTCATGGAGAGGCTAGAAACTTTAAAAGCCTTCCGTTTATTTAAAATTATCTGCAGTTGAAATTTTTGTTGCCAACACAAATCCAAGCTCTCAAGACACTGATTCCTTAAACTTGACTTTGTCACGTCCAAGGATGCAATCCTAGGAAACACTCCCTTTATTGATAGATAGTTACAACGATGAGGCTTCACGAATTCATGGACGTGGATTGAGATGTCCCATGATTCCGTCTTTGCGATATATGGAAGAACTCTTGAAAGCAGTTCTCTTCTTTGGTGTGTAAGAGGAAGTTTCCGACTGAAGATTGTAAGGAGCGCCAGGGATATAGTTGTAGACCGCGAGAGGAGTCCTGACCGCATGGATTCCATCGGTCCATGTGATGGCTCCTGACATGATTGGCTGCTGGGAAATTGTAGGTCCATCGACCTTCACTGAGAACGAGAGCGTCTGTCCAACAGATGAGAATGTGAGGACAGATGGGTCGACTGTAACACTAATAGCTGTAGGCATGAAAATGCTAGCTGTGTAAGTCGTGTTTGCTGCACCCACATTCGTCACTTTTCTAGTGAACGTGGCTGAGATCTTCTGACCATCTAAAACATATAACGAGAATGATGGGTAATTGAGGTCCCATGCTCGACCAGGGGTTGTACTGGTACAGGTGCTGTTATCTCCAGTGACTAGCCTCAGAGTCGAAGTGTTATAGCCCTGCTTGCAGAGGAAATTAATGTAATCTGCCTCAGAAATATCAAAAATTAGTCCAGGGTCCCTTGCAGCAACTGGGTTGATTTGCCCGGATCCATAAGCGAATTCAAGATCCGGGTGTTTCCTTGTATCCATAATGGATGCTGAGAACCAAAAGAAGCGTCGTCAGAAGAAGTCAAATGGACACATAAGTTCTTATCTGAAATTTCTTTATATAAATTATTCTTCACCTGTTGTCATAAGGGCAGACTTAATAGCAGCCGGAGACCAATTCGGGTGGACGGCTTTTACGTAAGCGGCAGCGCCACTGGCATGAGGACAAGACATGGATGTCCCTGAAATGATATTGAAGAGTGTGCTCCTCTTGTCGTCATAGTAGACTGAAGGCGGCGCTATCGGGGACCAGCCAGCAAGAATATCCACACCAGGGGCGGTGATATCGGGCTGATAATCAGTAAGGCATTAGTACTGAATACTACAAATGAAGTGCTTGGTCGAGGAGAATATTTTTATCACCTTAAGAACGTCTGGGGTGATAGGATTCGGTCCTCTGGAAGAAAACGAGACGACTGTAGGAGCCATGACATCTTTCCAGGCATCACTGACAAAAATGGTTGCAGTCGGGTTGCTGAAAAGACAAGTGGAAATTATGAAGTCGTGTAGAATGAATATTATATATAGTAGAAGTGAAACTAAGAGTGTCCATACTCTGTGGATCTTATGTAATCCAAAACTTTATGGCCATCTTCTGGTGTTATCAAGGTTGCTGGTAATGGAAAATTGAAGGCGAAATCAGGATCCACGACAAGTGGATCTGCCATAATCGTGCCAACGCCATTAGCCAATAGAACGCCAGAGCCATCCCAGAGGAATTCACAGAATACAATTTTTCCAGCCACTATGTCATTATTCATGGCATCAGGAAGGCATAATCTAGAAATATCGGGACTAGAGCCGATGGTGTAATTTGGAGCCGATCCTCCCCAGATTAAGGGATATGAAGTCCCGTTGAGATCGAAGTTATTAATGCAAATACCCTTCATTTTTGTTGATTATGAGTTAAAAAAGAGAAGATGAAAGATATTAAACCCCTAATTGATTTAGATAAAAATCAAATTTATAGTAGATTTTGATAAAAGCTGATATAATGTGTGGTTGAAAAATTGTGAATCCATAAAATGTGTAATTAAAATTAATTGTTGATTTTGACTTAAATTTTAATCAAAATTTTTAACTGAACCAAAGAGGGGCTAAATGAGGTTAAGAGCAATTTCTAACTTACTGTCAGCATTATCCCATTTCCAAGTTGCAATCTGGCCACGAATTTTCTGTCAATGGTGCTAGCAGCAACTGTTAGGGTCCACGGTGCAACATTGGAAGCTGTTACGGGAAAAGGACCAGAATTTCCAGCTGAATTGGAGGTTAAAATTCCATTTCTCATGGCATGGAAAGATCCGATAGCAATAGGATCGTCAAAATAATCCTCCGGTCCACCTCCCAAGGAAACTGATATAATATCAACCCCATCTGCAATTGCATCATCGAAGGCTTTAAGGATGTCTGCTAGACCGCATCCAAATGACCAGCAAACCTTGTACATCGCAATCCTTGCACTTGGAACACCACCTCTTGCTAGACCCTCTGCTAGACCAAAATAACTCGCGTCTGACACCTCGTTCCCTCCAGCAGTCGAGGATGTATGCGTACCATGTCCTTCTGAGTCTCTTGGAGAAGGGATATCTGTATCGAAATACTCACCCTCGCTGTTGTAGTACTGTGCTCCAATGATCTTGCTGAGATGGTCATATCAGGAAAAATCTTCATCAGTTCCTTGTTAAATTTCAAGCTAAATCCAGCAGCAATATCAAAATGCTTACTTGTTGCAGGTGATATTTGTATTGCAAGTCCCCTTCCATTTAGCCGGTGGAGGGCCATAACCTGAGTCGTTGAAGCTAGGGTGCTCTGGCCAGATTCCTAAAGGTATAGAAGGTAAACAATGAAAAAATAAATTGAGAAACCAATATATAATAATGCTCTCGACTTGAAGCTTTAGCATTAACGGTTCATTTATTTACCAGTGTCTAGGAGTCCAATAATGACATCTGATTCTTGAGGAGCTCCAACTTTGTTTACGGTAAGATTCAAGAAATTCCAAGACCTTGTTGTGTGAAGTTTATAATGCCGGTTTGGGATCATAGATACGACTCCTTGCATTCCTGCAACCATAAATATATCTTGCTTTCAGCTTAAAACTATAACTGAGTGCTCGGTAGAGAGGATTCTATTGCACCAGATAGTATTTAAGGAAAAAATAGTATTAGTATCTAAAATCTTTTTCATTATTGTATAGTCGTGTCGAGCACTGCATAACAAACATCTGAGATATCTCACCTGAAATCTTTGTGGCTTCCTCTTTAGTCAGCTTGGCTGCAAATCCGTTAAAACTTCTCCCATAACTGTGAACTAATGATTCTTTGGCAGAAGAAGGGCTGCAATAGCAATATTTACGAGTTTTCAACATCTCGAAAAAGTAGATGAAATGGGATTAAGTTTTAATAACTAGACAGACGTGAAGCGAGCCTTAGTTCTTGGGTATTATGCTCAGCTGATTGATTCAAATGTTCCTATTTTCAAGAATGCAGAATGAAAAAGCTGGTATTATATTCTTATGGAGATGTATGAATAGTTTTCTAGTATGTTCTAAATGCTCCAACGGCATAGACTGAACGGCATTAAAGAATTAAAAGAAACTAAAACTGTCTACTATGATGTTACGTCCAGTAGTGTGTAACAAATACGCCCTTAATTTATTAGAAAAACACGTGAAGATGCGATGCAAGGCGAAGAGATGAGACAATCTTAAGATTCATGTAATTATTTATTTATATGTTATTATACTTGTGCATTTTATTTGCTATTTAGGACTAATTAAAGATTCAGTAGCTTGATGGATGAATGAAATAAATCTATATTGGAAGTTTTTCATTCTCAAATCGGCATTCTTGTGTTGAATCAACGATTTGTGATTCTCATTATCAATTATTCATTGCGTCCAGCATAAAAAACTTCAGACTTTAATTGTAAGAACAGGGTAACAACCTTCCAAGTACTTTATGCAGCATGGAATGATGTGCAGATGCAACTGATGCATCTCCTTCAGGCTTATTTCCCATGTAGACAATGTGAAGCTGCAAAAAAAAGCCGCAGCTCTTAGAAACAACACAAAAATAAAGCATAACAGGGTAAAAAATATTGAGTGTTGATAATATCAAGAGACGATTACTGGATACCTTTCTTTCTTGGCATTGGCAGTTGAGAACAAGAGTCGAAAGCAATAAAGAATAGAGAAGAAAAAGTAATCCTCCCTTCATCATTATCACTTAAGTATTGCTAATGTGATTTTATGTTTCATTAACAGAGAATGAGGTATATATAGCACAAGTTTAAGGATTATTTAATCTCCTCGTATTTTTCAGAAGCTTAACTGGCAGAATTTGTTTTTCGTCTGCTCATGTTTTAAGAACGTCGCCTTTGCTGTTTTCCTTATGATAGTGCCATGTCTGGAAGAATATATGGTAGAATTTCGGATATTTGATCGTGAGCTGGCTAGTTTTACAATATTTGTTGCATTGTAATTGTTGTGCTAGTTGGCACAAGCCTTGAGATCTTCATCATCAAGACAACTACCTAGGACGGTGGTCGGGGATGGACTTTGAAGACAAAAATTACAGTTTTTTCTTGTTTTCTCATTGCGTATATCTCGATTATATTCAGTTTTTAACTATCTGACCAAAAAAATGACGGGTTCATGTCTTATTGCCATCCATTTATGAATACTGCAAACATATTCGGCTTTTGATTATCAAAAGAATCTGGGCCTGGATGCGAGGAGTGTGTTGAACCATTAAAAAAAATCATACGAATTCTCTTTATTCTTTCTATTTTTTCTGTTTCATTTACATTGAGATTACAGTTTTTAACAGCGAATTATCTAAATTAACAACTTAATGTTGTACCACCCATGATTTTATCAACTGCACTAAACTCTCCCCACAAAGGCATGTTGAAAAACTAATTGGGGGTTGCTCCATTTTGCCCGAATTTTTTAACCCTAAATTAAAATTCTCTTGTTAGAGCGACTGTTGGTGGATGTTCAATAGATACTCAAAGAGCCAACCTAAAGACTGTCCAGGCATTTGACAATGAAAAACGTGTAGTTCGACCCTACCAACACCCAGAGGGAGGTGAATCGATGTAATATGCGGAATTTAAAAATACAAACGAATTAAATATCAACAAGTCACTTTTTAATTATTTTTTAGCTGATTAAACATACAAGTCATATTAGTCCTAAATTTAAATACCATAGATTCTACATTCATAATATAAAGCAATAAATGAATAACAGTGTAATCACGGAGAAATCCAATTGGAAAAAACTTCGGGCACTTTGCCAATCAATCCATTATAAACGAATATAATAATACCAGACTGACGACTCGTACTGTCTAATCACCCGACTGCACTCTTTATACCTTTTCCCAGATCCCGTGCTCCCTTGCACCAATCATTAGCTGTTGTTGCCAAAGCTCTCTGTGGAATCTGCTACCCTACAACACTCCAAATCTTGTAGATTCGTTTATCTCCCATGGATCATAAAGAACGATCCGTTCTTCACGGACAGGAACTCCTATCAACTTCCTTCGATCTTCAGAACTCTGACCAGATGTAGAGGAAGTGATTTTTGGTATTTGAATTTTAGAACCGATGTTTTCTCTCAGAAAATCTCACACAAGAAGAAGGTTGAAAGATAATGTGGAATGATTCTCTCACAGATGAAATTCTCTCAATTGTTCAACCTTCGAAAAATCGTCCATGTGAGTTCTAGTATTTATAGGTAGGCCAAGAAACAAGTGGGCCTGAAAAAAAGCCTTTAAAACGTGAAATAAAAATTTCTTGTATAAAGCTGTCGCTCGAGTGAGGAGCCGCGACATTCGAGTGACAACTGTCGCTCGAGCGAAAGGAGGAGCGATAGTCCAGCGACGATATTTCTACTTTGTAGCTCGAGCCAATTCTTGGCGACAGTCCAACGAAAATCCACGCCGTTTTCATCATTGTTCCAAACTCGAAACCCTAGACCTACTAACTATTTTATGAACTATTTGCACATTACTCCTTGAACTTTTACAACCTATGCAATTAAGTCATTTTGTCCACAAAATTTGTCAACTACAAAATTAACTAAAACCTAACAGACAGAGATACCATCAACACAGATGATACTCAAAAAACTCTCAACCGAACAATTAGCCGATACTATCGAGACAAATGGTAGAGGAATGGAGAAGTCGGAAAATGGCAAAATCTCGAGGCTTCGAGCACATGTTGACGCTTTTTTGAAGACGTTATTTGCCCTACAAGCCTAATGTTGTGTGTGCCCACGAAGACAATTCGAACGCCAGAGATTTATAGATATCTACACTCAAGATCTATACTTTGCCTCTTGAGAATGACAAAGTATAAACGAGATTTTTATTGGAAAAAGATGAATATGATACATTGTTTATCCTATTAGTTTGATGTCATTTTGCAACAACGTTATTGTCCCAAAATCAATGATAATTCCTCAAGTGGTTTAGTTGCTACCTAGGAAGGCAATGGTTTGTCTTTCGAATGAAAGCCACATCAATCGATACCGTTTCTTCGAATTCTTATTGAATGTTGTGTTAATTGACCTACTTTCTTGAATCCCTTACTGAAGTCGAGCCTTAGTGGAGTCATTTGTGGAATGCTGGAACCCAAACATAAAAAATAAGAACCAGACAATTGGATGTCAGATGGTGAGGACGGTCTCAAACTATTTTAATTTTATTCATTTCGTCATTATTTCGATTCTCTCTTATATTTTAAGTGATTGCATTTTGGACATTAATAGTCACAGAATTTTCTCTAGGGACGGCAAAAAAAATCGACAAATCCGATACTCGCTGGACCTCGCCCCGAACGGGGCAAGAATTACCCGCTTAATCGGGTATTCCGCCTCAATTGGTTTGAATGTGCAATGCCTCGTTACTGACCATAAATAGTGGTCTCATGATCAGAGTCAAGATTGAGTGCATTGTTACGTTTATAATTTATTGAATTATATAAAACGTGGAAGTTTTTCCAGTTTTCGATCTTTATTCTTCGGAATCACCAGATTTATGTTAAGGTGTGTTCGATTTGCATTGATGCACATAACTCAGATGATTCGCACTATTTGATTAGTAAAATGCTTTAAATTCTTAGTGTCACTGAGATAACAAATATAAATTAAGAGAAAAATAAATGAACATAAAAAGAAACTACAAGTTTGTATCAATCAATGGACATGTACTTTTTATTCTTCTACACGCTAAAAACACGAGCCAATATCATGGCATCACACACTCTGGTTCGTCACTGTCTATCTTTAGTGACCATTGGCGATTGAGCCATTCTCAAAAGGCTTCTTGGAATAGAATCTTCGATACATTGAATCAACATGAGTAAGGAAGTATGTGCCCGGCGCCAAAAGACTTGTGTCCTTGTTTGTCACGAAGTCCTTGGCACCGTACCTATGCTCCATCACCTGCATGATCTCGACGAATTTTTCTGGAGGGAACTGCACAAAAGAGTGTTTATCATAAGTCGTGCTAAGAAACAACGTATTAAGTGCTTTTAAGTATTTACAAGTTGTCCTATGAAATGTGTTGATATGAAGTATGTTTGACTATCTTAAACTATAATTTAAGCTTTCCCATACATGCTCTCGAATTTCTTCTCAACAAGTTTGGAGCCAGCTATAAAATCCTCCTTTTAGTTCATTACTTGATACACTAACTAGATTTTGAGCAATTACATCCCATGTCTCTCTTCTTACTTGTAATGAGATTGTGTCACTCGAGCCTCTATGTCTACGTAAAAAAGCTCCAACCACTAAGTGGTCCTAAATTAATCCAAAATTTGTCACTTACCCTTGTTGCCGTGTATGATCAATAAAAATTTTAATCGATTAATAGATTTGCGAGAATATAATTGAACTAAAATATGCGAGAATATAATTGAACTAAAATAAGCATACCTCGTGTCTTGATTTCAACTTCTCTGAAACATTCAGGACAGTTTCAATATTGGACAGGCTAAAAGGATGTTGACCCTCGTTAAAACGGACTGAAAACATAGTGGCACTCAAACCACTACCATAGGAGAACAAGATCACCCTCTGCCCAGCCTAAAAAAAAGTGAAAAAGGTAAAAACCAAATAATTAGGGACGTTTAGCAAGTGCAAACGGTCACTAGAAGATGAGCAAACATGGAGTTAATAACTTTACCAGTGTGCTATTTTTATTGTGAAGCAGAGATGCAAATGCAGCATAGATTGATGCGGTGTACATGTTGCCGACTTGCTTCGGAATTAAAGTGGATGGCTGCACCTTTGCATCATAAAAGGGCTTTGCAACTTGCTGAGATGCCTGTAGATCCAATAAATCAGCTCAGAGATGTTCATATATTACCCGATATAAATTCTGGAGAACACTTATCTTCCACACATTAACCACCAAAGTATCGACAAATTTGAATAAGGAAGAAAAGTGCGCGTTAGAGTGATACAAACCTTTTCAAGATCACGACTTTGGTAGCTTTCATTGCTAGTTAAAGATGAAAATGGAGCAAGCTTTTCTTTAGCAGCCTCATCAATGTAGCTGCCAAATACATACGCAGAAATGAATACAAAGTGGAACCCTTAATAATTAGTGCTTCTTGAATGAAGAAAATATCTACCTGGCATTCCTTAAAAAATCATTGAACACCAATCGAGCAAAGCTCTTCTGTACAAGCTGCAGGATATGAGGTAATATGTTAACAAAAACTTTGCAATCGATCAATCTTTAAGGAGGGAAAAAAAAATAAAGCTACTTATTAAAGGGCACTATTGCTAAATTTCCGTCATTGCTCACTATTTACCTTGTTATATGGGGAATGAAAGACAAAGTATTCGGCATCAGCAACTGAAAACTGTTTGCCCTCCAATTTCTCGTACCTGTATATACAAAATGTTTAAGCATCCGTAACATAGAAATACAAGAAGGTTTAAATTTAAAGAGAATAACACTTTATCTCAGCAGAAGCTTACTTGTTACAGAAGGTTTTATAACAAGAATCGAGTGCCATGAGATAGCAAGTCTGAGAAAGCTTGCCATCGACAACCTATAAACGTGATTTTAACCATATCAGAACTGAACAGAGTATAACGTAGCAGATTTGAAGTAGCAACACATATTTTACAAAACATCGCTCCCATGTTTTTGTTTGTTTTTATTATCAGTGACAATTAGGCTTGTAAAAATGAAATTCGTAGATGGGTTAAGAATGAGAATTACTGGATATTCGCTGGCAAGATTAGGCTTGTAAAAATCATAGGCATGAGCCATATGACTACCCCTGAACTTGCTTTCAAACACAATAGGAGCATTAGGCCCTATTAGCATGGCAATAGCTGCAGCTCCTCCAGTTGGCCTGGCTGGCCCCTCTGCATAGACCTGTTAAACAAAGCTTACTGGTAAGGCAAACACCCATAAGCACGATCAAAAGTGTTCTACTGAAAAATTAAATCAACACTTGGTTTTTGGATGAGCAGTAAAATAAATACATTCCAGCAGAGGGAAAAGTTAAGCTATGAAAGAACCTTAAGTGAGTACAAAAATGATCCAGCTTATAGAGAAAGGGAAATGGAAATTATAGGGATCGTTGCAACATAAAAAATATAGTTTTCCAGTCATTTGGCAGTTAAAAAAAGCTCGTCTGCTCGCATTTCTCTAAGTAAAGGCAAATCAAGGATATGAAAATGCATAAAGATAACAGTCATACCGCACTGTCTGTGCAGACAACGAGCCCATATCGTCCGTCCCACGAACTACTTTCCACCCAATTGACGCAGTTGAAGAGAGCTGCAGTTCCCCCATAGCATGCATTGGTTGAGTCAACACCTTCTATGTCGGTATTTCCACTTTTCTGGTTGTTCACAAGAGAACAAACGGAAGACTCCCAGTTAGATCATCAGTTCAACAATATAGATTGTATTCCAGTAATTCATGTTCCAACAGAGCGCACCACCATGTACTAACTGCTAATGCTAATAATGCAAAACACAGATTGCATACTTAAATACCTCAAAGATGGGCATCAAGAATGTCTTAATAGACTTGCTCTTGTCTAGTACAGTCTCACTTCCAACTTCCAGACGACCGATCTGCTTTGGCTCAACCCCGTATTTTTCAAGAAGAGAACTAACAGCTGTCAAACTGAAGTTTAAAGAGTTAATGAATGAAATTAACTTGTTATTGTCAATATTATTAGTACAGCTGCCAAACTGAAGGTTAAAGAGTTAATAAATGCAAGTAACTTGTTGTTGCCAATGTTATCAATACAAGGACAAAAACAATCTACAAAGAAATTTTTATTCATCAAGTTTCATTTCAGAGAAGGGGTAAAAAATGAATAAAAGATAAAATACTGTATTTAAGAATTTCACAAAGCAAGTCAGTCGGAAAGCATGCCTGCAAATTTCTTTATGACTCTCTGTTTAATTATTCATGAGGAGGATATTTCAGCAAGGTAACAACATATAAAGAAACTGAGAAGCAGCGCATACTTTTGCCATGACGTGTAAAATAAAGAGAACGAGTGCATAATGAAATCTTAAAAATTAATGATCATATAAAGGGCAGATGCCAAGGTTCAGCAACATATAAATGGTAATTTTGAACCTTTCCTTGCTTAACTTGAAAAGGACACACTTCATATTCTTTTTTAAAAACAACAAATTGTTTCACAACAAAGACACGACTTTACAGACTGAATTGCAGACGAGCAAATACAAATGCAACAATTGCTTCTAAATTTCATGCACCCAAAAGGCAGCTTATATTCTTTCCAGATAGTGCAATTATGTTGTATAACTATCAATAAGTTTGACGAGCAATTCACAGAGATATGTATGGTAGTACGACCCTTGTATTTCCTTTCTCTTATCCTTCTCGTTCCATAAAACATAGAGTTCGAGCGCAGATGCAGAGTATCAAATACAATATCGAAATTAAACCAGGCAAACAATTCATGCAGCTCGTAAATGTTTTATCAAATATAGACTTAGTACCTCATCGAAATCACATCTTCAACCTCAGTACAAAACCCCATGCAATCTTGGCCAAGCCCAATTGTGTATTTCCCTTTGCTTGCTCCATCATGAGCCTCCAACACTTCCTGTAGCAAGTACGATAGTTTTTTGCTAAAAAAATCATATCTTTACTCTGAGTGTAGAGTTAAAACAGTATTAAGTATTCAAATTTTCAATTAGAATCGTGAAAAAAAATAGTCGAGAGGTTTTTTTTTTTTCCCCCCTCTCTTCTAACATTAACCAAACAAGCAAAAAAGGCAAAAAAATGGGCAAAACGAAGTTCAAATTTTAAAATTCTAAAGATACAAAATATGAGCTCCAACAATGGATCAAAAAGTTTTAATTAATCAAACTATAACAAATCGAAATCATAAGGTGGGTAAGTCGAAACAAAAAACGGAGAAAACCCCAGAAAGTGTTCCTTTCCTTTTTCCATATTTTTCTGCATCATTCCTCACCCTTCCAAAACATTTCCAAAACCCATAAAGAAAAACAAATGAAAACAACAATTTCTTTCAAAATTATATGTGCAGTACATAAGTTTATGCTTAAAACAAGAATACTGACCTGCTGGATGCAAGTGGGAGGGAAGTAGATTTCGATGGCGAGAATTCCCACATTCTTCGCTTGTGAAGCCATTTCTTTCTCCTTTGTTCTTAACCTTTACAAATGCAAAAAGCAGATCAAGCAAAAAAGATCGAAAAAATCGCAGAGATAGTGGTTGAAAAAATTGTGTAGGCGATGGGAATATGGCTGTTGGATGGCACGTATATATATATGAATAATGGTATACGTACGACGACGCTTAAAACATGGTTGACCACTTGGAGAAAATATGTGTAGTGAATGATGGATAAATTCAAAATTAAAAGTGTAAATATTGTTAAAATAAAATATAATAGATAACGTACATGTAACATGATTGTAATATATATATAGTACAGAAGACTGCAAAATTTCCTTAATTTTTGCATTTTCCCTTTTTCTTTGCTACCATAGCCCCCAAATGCAGACTTCGTGATTCCACCATTATTTAAGAATAGAGTTACTCAAAGAACACGTGTTTCTTGTTTTAATGTAACATGGTCCTTAAAACCCCCAATCCAACCCACCCCTCCTAATATAAGTAAATATAATTTTTAATTGAGTTGTCGTGAATGTTCAATTCGATAGAATAATACATTGAGAATGCATTTTTGTTCAGAACCATTTGATCCAAATTGAAATTGGCCTAAATTAGTCGATTCGATTCGAATTACAGTCACGAAATTAAAAATTGAATAGTTCCATCCTGACTTTTTATTCTTTGATTTGGTTTCGAAATTATTTCTTTTTATATTCTCTTAATTAAATCATTATTTATATGAAATTAGTATGTAGTCAAAATAATCAACATTTTTGTCGTTTAAAACTGGAAGTGTGAAAATAAAATAAAAATATTTATTATTTACACAATAATTACGATTTAATCATTCGTGATCAAATTCTAGGTTGGTTCGATTTTTCTATTTTCTTCTTCAAATAACCGATGATTCTATTTTCACAATTCTCAATGCGAATCGTTCCGATCTAGTTCACAAGGTACCTAGATCGAATTACATAATGTCCACCCATGCTTGAAGTGATTAACAGGAAAACTAAAATTATGCTATTAAAGATAGTAGTTATGTTTTATCACTTTTTAAATTAATTTCCTATATTTATATATTCATAATTATTTCGATTACACGTTATCCTAATCACCAATCAAAACTTGTTGAAGTACGTGATAGATTTTATCGCTTGTCATATTCAATGTCATCGACGTACCTACTAAGTCTTAGTAGGTAAAAAAAAAAAAAATTGCAAAATATTATAACAATTAGCTTTCTTCTTTTGCCTCATAGAGATAAATTTTATCTCAGAGGAATTATGTGTTTTATCATTATACTAATCAGTTTTGTTGCTTTATCTTTTGAAAGGAATTGCCATTATGTTAAGTTAAAGGAGGATACCAAAGTTGCTTGTGGCATTGTACATTTGACAAATTTCACAGACACTGACATCTTGCAAAAGAATTTCAATATTTGTCTCTCTCTTTTTTTTAAAAAAAAATTTCCATGCTTTATTTTATTTTGAATTAGGATTTGAATGAGTCTAGATTATGTTTCATGATTATATTTTATTTATTAGCTAATTTATGGTGCTTGGCTTGGTGGATGAGTTAGGTAGGGAAATAACTTATGACTTTTAATGTGCATGAAATTTTAGGTAAGTTAATTTAGCATTTTAATTTTTATTCTATATGTCACATATTGGAATTTTTCAATTAGTAATTACTTATAATATAGATATATTGTCGTTTGATTTATTGCTCCAATAGCCAATAGTAGGCTTTTCCCCCTAAATTATTGGATAAATTTTATCTCCAATTATGCTTTTTTAGGATATTGTATTGAAAGTTTGTCAAGAAATAAAATAATCGATATTTAATTCTTTTTTCATATTTTATTACTTTCAAGATTACATATTTCATAAATTTTATAAGAAATAGAATGTTGATATGCAGTTCATCCATCTAATCCGCGAAGAGTATCATCGAAATTACTTTCGTGCAAATTCGCGCCACCTTTAAATTATATATAATTTAAATAAGCTTGTTTTTTTATTTATTGCACCAATAGCCAAAAGTAGGGTTTTGTTCCAAAATACCTCAAAATATGCCTTTTTTAAAAAAAAAAAATTGTGAAAGTTTAACACGAAAAATAAAATAATTGACATTTACTCATTCTCTATTTCTTTCAAAGTCACGTATTTTGAAAATTTTACAAGAAAAAAAGTTCGTTGATATACAATTTTTCATCATTTGTCAATGAAACGTATCAGCAATTACTTTTGAGCACTTTCAAACAATCCTTCGAACATTATTTACAATCATGTTGTGCTTTGTACTAGGGCGATCCATGTTAATATCAACGGGATTCAACTTAAAAAAAAAAAAAAAAAATCTGCTCAAATATTCGCAATTTTGGACTGCAATTACCGGAACCCACATGTCTACTGTTCTTGAAATTAATAAAGTTCTGAGATCTGTATCTGTTACTGGGGACAAATTTATTTTATTAATTAATAATATAATTAATTATGAAGCTGACAGCCAGAGCCTGTTTAATCTGTGATCTTTCATAGGAATTTCCGTCACCTTTTTAATTTTTTATCAATTAATTTACTAATCAAAATCAGATCCAATTTAGGGCATCTTTAATTTATAAATTAACTTTAATCATATCCCTAAGAATCCATAAAATAGTAACAAATTAACTTTGAAAATTCAATTAAACATTCATTTTGTGTCCGCTGTTAGCCAAAGTTGACCCCACACTATAATTAGTCAAAGAATCTTTTTTCTTTTTTTCTCCTTTTATTTTTCAAAGTAAGAATGATATTAAATAATATCTTAATTGGCCAACCTAATCTGGATAAGTGTATTTCATGTAGGAATATCGACCCTTCAATTAAGTCTCGACCGAATCACTTTTGAATAAAGCTAAATATACAATATTTGTTGACAACAATGATTGACAATCATGTATTGTCAAAATCCTAGCATGTGATCTAGAAAATAATTTTTTTAAATGAATGGATATGATGATGTCAAATAGGATGCTGCCAACCAGTATTGTACATGTAGCATGATTCATCACTTTTATATGAATATGCTTATAAATAATTGAAAACAAGACTATAAATAAACATTAAGAATATTAATATTATGGGATCCTTATACAATACGTCTAGACTGCCTATTATCAACATTGGCCTACAAATAATTATCTTTTTTCAAAAAGAAATAATTATGCCATTGTTTGTTTACAATTTTTTCAAAACATTGTTTGCTACAGTAAGATTCTCCACCGTACATTCACTCAATAAAATATTCTGCATACAAACCGATAAAATTACTTTAAATTTCAACCACACATTCTTCAAAAAATATTATTCATTACTCAATTTTCAACACATAATGGGTGACAAACAAGACCTTATATTAAGGCACGGTATATGATATTAAAAAAAATTATTATTCATGTTTTAAATTTCACTCAATTTAACCTATAAACTTTAAGCCATCATTTCTTGCGACGGAGCTAGTAGTTGAGTTGTGAACTCTATTGTACGATTATTCAATGTTGAATATCTCCTGCGCAAATTTTTTTAAATCGGACAGGTTGTGGCAAGATTCGGAGTATTTCTGCTAGTTCCGAGAATGAAATAACGTGACTCGTCACATTTATATACTAAAATAACAATATTTCAAATGGAGACAAATGTAACAGGTGAGGAACATTTTAGGTTTGATGGGGAAGTCCATAGAGGCGAGATTCATTTAGTCAAATTAATGTGCCTCTCGCCGACTTCCATGCCCTTTTCACGTTTTTAAAATTTAATTCATTAACAAAACAAATTCCTGTCTATTTTGACTGTCAAATGTGCAGACAACAAATAAAGATTGCAAAATTTAGTACGAATTTGACTGATTGTAACTTCTGACTAATCTTGAACGTGTAGGTTAATCTTGAATTATACGAGTCTACTTACACTTTTAGTAACAAATTAAAATAACGTAACGTAAAAAAGTAATTATATTCCCACCATACTTCTCCTAAGCTATGCAACATTTTAATTACAATGAAAATTCTCAATTTTTGTTCATTTTTGCACTTGTATCATCAACCTTTTTCCGAATCGTTCTTATCCTCAACTTTTTATTAATCTGAACGTCATGCCTTTCATAATGGTTTCCATCTAAAAATTTCGCGAAAGACAACATAAAATTTATTTCTTCACAAAAATCATTTTCAAACACACATTCTACCGAACCCACAGTTTTTCTCCATTTTTAATCATAATCTTCTAAAACATCATTTTGTTCTTAAAAAAAAAATTATGTTAAAGCAAGTTTTTAATTGAAGGATAATGATAAAAATGCGACCAAAAAAATATTGAGGACATAAGTATCAAAGTGAGTAAAAATTAAGTACTTTCATTACAATTAAAACGCATGAATATAATTACCCTAATATTAAATATTGTAATCACCAAATTGATTAGTACATTTGTGGTGATTTCGTCACGAGCCAAGATTGAGATTGGAAAATATTGACAGGAAATTGTTTGTTAGTCAAGGCGAGAAAGTGAGGCTTGACAATTACATCTGCCCATTTACGTGGCATAAATTAAGCATAATCAATTCGACAAAAGGGGCAAAAAAAAAAACTTTCAAAATAGAAGAAAAATAAAAATATTAAAATTGGAACGTTTCGTATTTTGTTCATCGTTTGAAATCTTATTAGGCGTCCTTAGAGCGTATATAATATAAAGTAATTGATAAGTCTAGCACAAACTTGAAGACTAGAAAAAATTTACAATTTTCTTTGTTGTTTACTCATTGAGTATTGTATACCAATATACATTTACGTGTTAAATAAAACTAATGTTACCTTTTTTCCCCCTAGAATGCTAAACCATCGTGGAAGCATCGTTTATTAAGTTAATCTAATTAGATAGAGAAAAAGTGACGGAATTTAAGAAGTCGCGATAAAATCATTATGCAGTTCAAACCAAACTAAAGTTGAATTAAATGATATAACAAACATAGGAGTTGTTTGACAAAACTTTTGATAGAAGTTACGATATTTAATAGTAGCTGATTAAATGTATGATTGAAAAGTTGATAAAAGTTGGAGTCACGTGAAATTCGTAATTAAAATTAATTATTGACTTTCATCTCAACTTTTTAAATTTTGACCTGGATTCGAGTCTCCCTTTGAGGATGGATGAAATTCTTTTATTCCCTTTTAAAAGGAAGAAAGAAAATAAAAAAATGATATTAGTAAAATTAATAACCAAAGGGAGAAATATTTTCTTAAATATTCTTTAAATGATTTATTTTGATTTTAAATCGCAATTAAAATATTAAGAGCTAAACCGAACGATAAACATGTTCATGCAAAATCAAATCGACTATTTTAGTTTATTTAATTTTTAAAAATAAAAAATAAATGGACGAATTTTTTTTTAAAAAAAGTGCATGCTTATGTCTGCACTAGACGATTAAAAATAAAATTGATTGCCTTTTTCTTACGCGTTCTCATGTACGAGTCTTCTTTCTTTCACGCATCACATTATGACCTGTCGTAACCCATCTTTTAAAACACTTACTTGAATGTGTGTATTTATTTGGGTCGAGCCGTTTCAAGGTGTATTTTCAGGGTCCATTCTAGTTGAGTCAGAGCTGTAAGAATGAACTGGATTATTTTTGGCTCAATATTTTATAAGGTTGAATTATAATATGGACTAAAGGTTGGGCTTAGTATCTCAATTAAACCTATTTGTCTTTCCATATGAAATACTTACGAGGTGTATTCAATTGAAATTTTTGATAAATTTTTTTTAAGCGATAAATTCTGTGAATTTCGTGGATTTTTTTAGAAATTTGTATGAAATTAGTTGAAGTTTTTTGTAAACTTTTATAGACTTTCTTTTAAAACATTTATAAATTTTTGTAGAATTCAAAAGATTTTAAAGATTTTCATTTGAAATAGAATTCATGTGGATCTAATGCAATAGTGTGAAATTATCACATACGAGGCGGTGGTTCTCACAATTCCCATTTTTCCTTTCTCTATCCTATAAAATAAAAAAATATTTTAAAAATAAT
>CAIGRB010035610.1:51963-72560 GCA_903798255.1 Fraxinus quadrangulata | reverse complement strand
TTGTACCCGAGAGGAAGTTCGTGCTATGTACCTTAGGGGAGAACATCCCGAAGTCAGCGCCACCGGCGAAATTCTCACCGCTGGCAGCTTCAATGTAGCTTCCAAAGTTGGTTATACCAACCACTTGAATCAGAGACACCTCTACTGGATTTGGTGATGGTACAAAAACGGCATTCATTGGGTTGTCTGACATGCCTTGGCCCACTAGGGGCTGATCCAAAATCACTGTAATATTATTGGCCTTAAGGTGATCTGCTGGGCCTACCCCACTCAACATTAACATTTGTGGGCTTCCAAGTGCCCCAGCTGCTAATATTACCTCATTCTTTGACCCAGTCTTCAAGTAGGCTCTGTGCTTTTTTCCTAATGCATCTCTGAATACTACTCCATGAGCCATTGGCCTCTTTTTGCCTGTTTGGAGCAGAAATATAGGAAACACTGTATCATCCCTTATCAAAAGCACTCTCTTGGGTTGATAAGACACTCGAAGACGACGAAAGATGGGAATGAGATTAATTGAGACGTTAGATTCGACAAGAATAAGAAAAATATGAGATGTTTTTTCATAGGTTTATCCCATCTTATGAAGTCCAACGTCTCAAACATGATCTAAGACCATCAAAATTCAAAATATAGATGACTGAAGGCATCCACTGCATGTTTGCTGACGTAGACGGAACAATACCGAAAATGGTGGTTAAAAATTTAGTTAATTATATCGTTTAGTCTTGTTCATAACAAACATTTTTGACAGTAAATTAGTACTTACCCGTAACTCTAAACAAGATTTTATGAACAGATGCATGTAATAGCAGAGTAAGGCCACTAGGGTTTGCATACTGAAGAAGATCAGCTGCCGTGTGCCGGTGACCATTGACATCAAAAATTGTGCCACCAACCTTAGTTCCAGGCAAGTGATCATACGTAAAACCATTGTAAGGATGCACACCAACCTCCAACAGCCCATCCTTCACGGCGGTCTGCCACTGCTTCATCGGTGGCTCAAACGCCACCTTCTTTTCGACCCACCTATAAGACTCATTCACCAACCGTCCCTCCCAGCCGGCATCATTCACATATCTAGGGGCAGCGCGCGTGTAAAACCCCGCATTGAGGCAACTGCCGCCCCCCAGCACTCGTGCACGGGCACTTATCACCCCATCCTCCGAGATGAAGCGTTGGGAAGGGGACGAATGCGAGAGGTCGGCGAGAGTTTTTCCAAATTCACCTAGGTTGGTGATGTTAGGGTTGCCATAGGGAGAGCCACCACGTTCGAGGAGGAGCACGGTGGCGTTTTGGGATAGAGTGGCGGCCAACGGGCAGCCGGCCGTGCCGCCGCCTATTATGATGTAGTCAAAATATGACACTGCTGGGCCTGATGTTGCTTGGTGCATGAAACTGTAGTTTGGTGCTGCCAATATAATCAGAAAAACTCAACATTATGTTTAGTATTTTGAATTAGACGACATGATTAAGATTTAAGATAAAATTTGTTAATATACTGTACCGAGTATACGATAAACGTAACCGGCAAAACCGCGAAAGTAATCAAAGAGAGATTGATTAATTAATTAATTAAAAGTTGAAAAAATAATTGCTGGCTTTATTTCAACAAGCAGTAGTTGAGCTGAATTTATTGCATGACAGGGGTGGATCATAAATATATGGACCTGTAGATGTAAGCGTACTTTATTGAAGTAGACAACTACTTCCAATTAATGTAAATTAATGTTGATTAATAGGCATCGATTAAGTTTCTATCACTAACATGTAGCAAGTTGTGATGGCTTTCAGGGAAAAAAAGAAAGTGTTTCTTTCTTAACATAACCATTAATGTGGAATGTTTTGTTGAAAACAAGACATATACATACTTAGGTTGGGTCACAGTCTAATCTCCAACTAATGGTAGGGCTAGACAAAACTCTCGAATCGAATCGGACATGAACAGAGTGGTTCTTCTTAAGTTAAATATCTGAATGAGCATTTAAATCGAGAACCAACGGGTTCGGTTCTAGAACCTAAGAACCGGATATCCCTAATTTTTTTATATTTTAAATAAGTTGAAGTATTTTATTTAAAAAAAAATAAATTTGCAAACTAATTAATTTAGTCCAAACCCAAAATATGATTTTACTATTTCTAATTTATAGTCATCCAAACTTAATCAAATTGACCTAAGTTTTACCAAAATCTCTTATTGTACCGTAGTGTCGTTCTATTAATGTGAACTTGTCATTTTCCTCTTCATGTGATTTTAACAGTCACATTTATAAAGAACTCAACAAAGAAATGTGCAAAAGATAATACGAGATTGAATTACGTTATTTTTTAAAAAATTAAGATTAAACATGACATGGTCAAATTAATGTAGCGTTGTTGTAATACAAAGAAATTTAATTATTGTACGAAACCCAAGAACCGAGCCGAACCCGAACGGTTCCATAATTAAATTTGAAATCGACGATTTCATTTTCTAAATACCCGAAAATTCGGGTTTGATTCGATTCTCTTTAAAACAAAACCAAATTGGACCCTGCCAATCCTAACTAAATATCTAAAATATAAAAACAACATAGTAGACTTTCCTCGTCTTGGGCAACAAAAATGTCAGTGAACAATGTAATACAGTTTTTTGCAGTTCCAAACTTTAATGATCATTGGAAGAATATAACAAAATACATAAGAATAAAAAATCTTAATTTCATGTTATTTTTAAGATAAAATCAAAGTGAATACTTGCATAAAATTACTGAGTGGAAAATGCATATATATTGATACCTGTTTGAGAGAAACAGAAGCCAGTAAAAAGGAGAATTCCGGCAAGTGCGGCACTAAGAAATCTCCACAGCACACAAACCAACATTTTACTCATAATCTAAATGCAAATATAAGCTCAATTAAAACAGATTATAAGTGAAGTAAAAAGATTACTGTTTGGGGGTGGGAAGCTGAAAAACAGAAAGATTCAAGAAATGCACAGCTTGTGAATTGGAGCAATGGCGATTTTTAAAGACTAACTAACAAGGCTAACTTACAGCAATAATGGCTGCCTCTAGAAAACTATTTAATGTGTACCCACAATTTGAACCTGGTTCTGGATCTGACTAATCTGCTTATATATGTATATATGTTCTTGCATCACTTCGGGAGTAGGTGGGTAGTATAAGGGGGCAGTTGCAAGAAATTAATACGCTATATTTATAACATATACACATATATGTTACACTTTTACGAGAAATAGAGGCAAGTAGAAATGCATTGCGAGTATCCAATTCTGAGAGGAGTTGAATCAGAATTACTAATAGTCTTTTTGGCGCAGTTAGATCACTCAATTTCAATTCGCTTAGACATCGGTCACTCGTCTTCAATTTGGTACAAACATATCATCCAACCTCGATTTGCTAGCAAATGTGATCATTTTGTCTACTGCCAAAAAAACAAGAAATAAAAGCTTGTTTTAAATTTCAGTTATCTTGTAATTTTAATGTTCAAGTCATCTTGGTACTTTAGTTAAACTTGAGACAATAGACAAAATTGGGTAACATGATTACACCGAACACAAGATTAGTGAGCCAAAATGCAACTTTGGTCAGATAGTTGAAACCTGAACATAGTACAACTTTGCTCCTTGCACTATTGAATTAACGTGTTTTAATTTTTCGTATGTGTGGGTCTCACTTAATTAGTGGATCCACGGGTGAAGCCAGCACTTGACGAGGTGGCGCTATCGCCCATGTTGACTACGTCGGAATTTACATGTTGGGATGGAGAGCAATCGCCATTGTTGCAGGCAGCAGAAGACTGGAAGCTTGAAGACAGCGGCATTCGCTATTACTTGGCCAAAAATGTTTTTTGCTTTGGACCTTTTTTTTAAAAAATAGGCTCATTAATATTAGACATAGCTCATTTGCCTCTTAAGACTTGAGCAAAACTGATAGCAAGCACACTGTTAGCAAAATTGATCACAAACCAAACACTATTCTCTACGCGGCCTGACGCCGAGTGATTGAGTTGGAGTGGTGACTTGCTTGTTGTCGCCTGCCGGCCGATGTCTACCGTGCCCCAGCCTACCGCCACTGTGTGTGTGAGCCTTTCTTCTTCTTTTTGTATTTGTTTCGAATTTACATGGATATGTCATATATGAATAATGTTTGTATGTGCTCTGTTTCTTTCTCTCTATATCTTGTGTACCGTATATTAAGAGGAGCATGAAGGGGCCGAAATTGATTATTGTTAACTGTTTAAGAATTTTATTTTTCAAAGATGTTAAAATAAAAAAATAAATTAAATAGTTAAAGGGGAACTTGAAAGCTTCTTAGTGTTAAATTAACATTTGACTTATCAAAATAATTATGTCTATCGAATGTGCATAGCTTTTACATCAAATTAACATTTGACTTAACGAAATTGCACATTATATTTGTTTTATGAGTTATCCCCTAATAGGATAAAGGGACGCAAGTGTTAATCCTCTTTCGAACTCATTATTATCGTTAAACATTGGCTAATTATTTTAATTGATTTGAAATTAATTTTGTCATTATCTGTCTTTGTATGAAGTTATTTAAGTTAACATACAATTGATGACTTAATGCGTAATATATACTAAGTTTGTTTATGTCCTAACATAATTTAATTATTTTACATCTGGTAATCATAGATCCATTTTTTTAATTTTCGCCACCAGTATCACCAGATATGGATACTGTCCCCAAAATAATCCATTTTTCATTAGATATGCAAAAATAATATATAGATATTAAGTCCCTGTTTGGTTCAATTAAAAATTTAAATCAAATTAATAATTAATTTGAACCATATATTTCATGAAATCCACTACTTTTCAATCTCGATTATTTTTTTCATCAAAATTTACTAAAAATCCGATTTTAATCTAAACCAAACATGGCTAAGTTTTCAAGTAAAAATGATTTTCCAGAACATGTGATTAAAAATAGAAAAAAGTAATGATTGCCATAATTGTGATTGAAAATTATTATTGAAAAAATTCTCCCAAACAAGCTCTAATATAACCCACTTTCTGTTTGATATACAAAAATAATAAGCCCATGTTTGAAAAAAACAATTCTATTTCTACTAAACTTATTTCGACCACACATTCTAAAAATAAATAAAGAAACCATCTTTCACTTTTTCTCATATCTGTTCATTACCTTTTAATAACATTTTCGAAAAAAATCACTTCTCATAAAATCGCTTTCCCACAAGCGCTAAGACACTCTCCCAAAACAATCAATTTTCTATTTGATATATAAAATTGAACAACTCGTAGTGAACCGTGTAACAAATATATTTTAACTTCTTTCTCTTTTATGATAATATTTAATTTACCTTATCAACTATATTCTAACAAGATCAAATATCCAAGTTAAACAAATTTCTTGATTTATCCAGTATTTTCTAATTCACCTACAAAATGTATCGTTACATTTTTTATTTCAAATAAGCACTAGAAAATAATCTGGATCTTTGTCAGTGTATTGTGTTAATAAAGTATTCCATTTTCTTTCTCTAATAATAAAAACAGTGCTATGGTAAAGTGGTCTAGTTTTGTAATTTTACGTGGCAAATTAAACACAAAAAATCAACTTCAATTATTATGTACCGGTCCGTTTTGTTTAAAACTGGGCCATAAACTTTCTGCATAGCCAGTCTCAGTCCAATCAAAAGCCTAAGTCCAGATCCTAGTCAAACATATTTTTGCCACACAATTACTATTAATTAATAATTTAAACATTCCAGGCATGATACCGCTCTAGCACATTGGAAGTCCAATACATAGGTTAAAAATGGCATCAGAACAATTATAAGAGATTCCATTGAATGTTCAATGAAATTAACTTGGATCAAGAGAGTACTGTCTTTAGCAAGTAAAAAATAGTGTGCGATACAAAGACGAGGAGTGATTAATAGTATAAAACGATGATACAACATGAAAAGGGATAACCCGTGAAAGCTTTCTCGTTGCTACTTCCGCTAAATCTCCTTCACCTTTCTATCGGGCAAAGAAACTTTAGCGGAAGCAGCAAAAAGAAGCTTGGGTTATCCAACTTACATTATGATCAAAAGCTAAAATTAGAAAAATAAAATGTCATCTGCTCCTCTTAATTAAAACTTAAAAACTACCTTCTTTTTTCCCTCTTTCTTTTCTAGCCGAGCCATGAAATTTAACAGGGTTCGTCCTTGCGGTTTTCAGAGCGTATTGCTCCATTGAGCCATCTTGAATGATAAGCTTTTGCCTTCTGAGGAGTGATCATCTCAAGAGCGTGATGAATGCATTTGTGATATGAGAAGTCTTCCGCTGTTCCATCCGTTCTTATCAGTACAAAGCAGCGCGATCCCACATGTTTTTGATGATGGCCAATCTGAAACACAAGGAAAAGATGAGACAAAATTTTCGATTTTCCCTTTCAATCCAGCGCTTCTTTATATAATATTAATGTGTGGAATGTACCTTAATCTCCATAGCACCAGTTCCAATCTTCTCTTTGAATCGAGGATGAAACTGTAGAGCCCTCATTGCAGCAGACTTATCTTCTCCAGTTAACAGGTGATCAATAGGGTACCTACACCACCAATGGAAAATAAACGCACTCGCAACTAGAAGGAATAGCAGATTATAGGGGCTCAACTCTCACGATAATTAAAACTCAAAAGCAAACTCAATAAAATCCAATTAATATACTTCATGATACAGACATAACAAAGGCTATAGTCGTCGTATATTTTGGGTTCATCTATTTTCATGCATAGTGTTGAGAAATTCCACGTTTGGCAAGAGAATCTGTGAGCTGAGATGTAATTAACAAGGATTGTTTCGTTTAACAAGAATGCATATCAACAGGTTACGCAAATGTTGGACTTGCAACCGTTAACCATGTGATTCACCAAGTTAAATAATTAAGTGCATAATAATGGGAAAAAAAATAAATGGATTTACGTACTCATGTAGCATACGCTGCAATGCCAGTGAAATCCTGTGTATGTCATCCAGTAAGATATATTGTGAGTATGTATCCTTTGTCAAATTTTTAAGGCCCTTTCCTTTCAGTAGACAGTCGGTGACAGATTTGCCTGGTGTTTCTTTTTGCTTCACTGGTAACTTAATTTTCTCTTTCTGTTTAGTAGAACCGACATGGGTACTCAGCAGACTATATACGTCTACAGGCTCAGCAAGTTCATGTCCCTGATGCACGATGAAGTAGAAACCATTAAACCAAAGGAGTAATCACCTTCAAAAATGCAATAATCTGATCTATGTATGGATGCGTATGATAAAGCAATATTTATAACTTAGTGAAATGATATGCTTATCATAAATTCAATTCAAAAAATTATCTGTAATGAATCAACATTGACACAGTGTTGAGACTTTTTTTTTACCTTCCCATTATATATAACATCAAAATGACAACCAGTTCCAATCGAGGGAGTTTGTCCCCATGCCAAGGCCTCAAGACTCCCTTGAAGACCATCTGTTTGTCCAGTCTTAGCAGCTTTAACGAAGCAATCACTAGGATTCTGTGACAAAATCAGAAAGTGCAGAAAACATGAGCAACATAATTTCCTCCAATGTGATAAACAATAATGGAGAACAAATAGAGGGCTATAGCTTTATATGACTACAAACCAGAAAGCATGCTTGTGAAAAGGGCGAAGAAATGGAAGTTTCCTTCCTTTGCTGTGCAAGTCCTTTGGCATTTAAGGCCACAAATTCCCCTGTAGCCGAAAGACAATTAGCGGTGACAACTAAATGATCTGGAAGGATGGTCTTGCCAGTATCACAGATTGCAGAATTCAAACTCTGCATTTGAAGATGCATTATCAGATTCATTGCTTGTTTGGGAGTTCTTAAATTAAAATTTAAGCAGCAGGTCACACATTATGTGGATAAAAAGTGAGTTAAGTTGCGAGCCCATAGAATGTATGGATAAAAAGCGTGTTTGACCAGCCTAAATTATAATTTAAGCTTTGCCAAACATGCAATCAATGGAATGCCTATGTGCAATTAAAAGGAATGTGGGTAAGAAAGAAAACTCACATCGACAAAGTACTTCCATGCTACATCAATCCCATAGAACTGACTGATGTCATGAATATCATCCGGATGACTGCGCTCCCAATCAATTATATTTCTTATTCGGTAGCACTTATCGTTGAGGATGCTCCAGAATTTAGTCCTATCACAGTGTTCTGACATGAAAATACGCAAATAAACTTCACCTGAAGAGCCTTTTGGAAATTTTGAACGATTTGGTCTCTCTCTCCATAAGATATCAACCTTCTTGAATTCGGGGAATCCTAAATAACAAGTTGGAAAGATTGAAATACCTGTGAGGGTTCCTCTTACATGGCGCCATGTGTTTGTAGAACTTAAATATTTTCTATAAAAGTATATACAAAAATTAAGAAGAAAACTAAAGTCCCTCCATATGATACCTTGTACTTCTGTTCCTAATTTCTAAATTCCTCCATGTTCAAGATTTTCCACACTAAAAAACTTAGATAAATTTCAAGTCAATCAAATATATTTATCTTTGTACACGTTACTCCAACCTCCAAGATATGTCCCAAGCAGGACCGACAGAAAGCTACCTGGCCTAGGAAGTATCTTCATTAGAAATCTGGAAGATGATTTATAAACCGTTAATTGGTCTGAGTCCTAAATGTATCCTGGCAAACTATTTCAAAAGGCATAAATAGATATATATAAGCTCTCTCTTAATTTGTCTGTTACTTTCAGAAACCACTTCCAATTTCCTTCTAATTTGTAATGAATTTCAAAATGTAGTCGGCAATAGTCGTACAGATAAATCAGGTGGATATGGTATGTGTCTTTCAAAGTTTCCCACCCTTCCTGTTCATAGGTTGCGATTAAGGACATTGCAGGTGCACCTTTTCTAGCCAAACTAAAAGAAAAATTCCACTTAACAAGCAACCTTTAAGGTAGTAAAAAATATCCCAATTCCAATAGAGGAAGTATTTCAGAATGAAAACTATACAAATCAATAGATGTAACAGATAACATCAGAAGCAACAAGAAATTATCATGTTTGATGTATATCAGGACAATCAAAAATAGATATTTGGGAGTCAATTTGATGGAATTACTACTTAATTTGGTTAAATAATGATTGTTGTAGGATAAACTAGAGTGTGGATGGCTATTGATGAAAAGAAGTAAAAATAAGCCAAAGATGCCGAAAAAGGAAGAATTGTAAGGTCTAGGGACCAAATTGTAAATTTTCAAAAGTTGATTCAGATCACGAATGGACAATTGAAGATTACATGGATCAAATTGGATGAAATTGGGAGTTAAATTACTCATGGAAAACACAAAAGAGGATCCAAGATGAAAAGATGAAGAAATCATAGAACAAAGTGGAGATAGAACAAAAGTACTACCTTGTGATAGCAAGGTCAGTCCAAATAATTCAAGTTAGCAAAACGGAATAACTGTGTAATCGCATGGTTCAAATCGTCAGCAAAAATTTCGTTTCCTTCTTTAAGTCCAACTCTTTATGAAACGCAATTATACCACATTTTTAACTAATTAGAGGCACAATTTCGGAAGACAAAGCATTAGAGAGAACAAGAGGCAAGAAACAAGAATTCTTCATTGTCATATACAAATTGAAGATTATTTCTTGGGTTTTGAGCAAAGAAGAAGAGGGTGTAACATGAGTTTGTTCAAGAAAGATTAAAGAGATTCAAGAACTCGTGGCTTTTCCACTTTTTCTTCATACATCTAAAATTCGGGTGATGTATCCTAATTCAAGCATGAATTCTTATAATTTTGTAATGCTCAATTAAACTTTTAGTCATAAGGACTTAGATGAACCCATTGTTATTAAGTTCTAATATTAATTTCAAGACATCAACATTAAATATTGTTCATCTTAAATGTTATTATAATGTTTAATGCCTTCAATTAACTAACTAATAATTGAATTGAAGTATAATCTTTATTTTATTCAAGAGAAAGAATAAGAAATATAGCATGTGATAACAATCATTGTAAGGTCCATATCGAATAGAGATATATCGCTATGCCTTTCTTATGTTCTAATGCATCGTTGCATGTTCACATCTTTTATAAAAATATCGGAAAGTCACATGTGAGGATAGATTTAATTCTACTCAAAAGAAATTATTGAACAAAATAGGAACAATTGACGTCAAGGTTAAATAAATGCCATTGTCTTGAGTTGTGTTAAAACGAATTAATAAAGGGGGGTTCGATGTCTTAGTGCTTGCTTTTAATTGACTTTTCAAACGCTTCTAAGTTGCTCGTTAGATTAGTTTAGACAGCTAGTTATAAAAATCAATCAATCACAATTTGTTTATTCAATTAGAGTTAGTATTAATTAAAACTAAATAGTACTTGGTCTTCGAGGGAACGATATCTTATTCATATTTTATTACTTGGCTACTATACCAAGAACTTGAGGATTTTAGCAATTGGATACAAACCTTTTATAACAGTTTGAAGGAGGACCGGTATAACCATTTCACGAAGAGTACCCAGTTCTACTTCCAAATTACTGGCGCTTTCAGTTAATGCAACTGTGATGCAAATTTTTGTGCCAGTTCCATATTTCAGGTCAGCTTCAGAACAACCCCTGCCAATTGAGCGCCAAGATCAGAAGTATGTCATAGGCTAAAACAAAGAAAATTACCGGATAAATAAAGGACTACTGTCAAGCAACTCTTAAGACTTATTCTCTCTTTTTTCTTTATAATACGGAAAATTTCCTCTGCATATGGAAGACATGTTGCAACTAATACAGATGTGCCTTTTTTCCTGAAGCATCTTACTTGTTTATTATCTTCAAGTTTGGCATTTTTGCTTTCACTCTAGCAGCATCATACTTCATATAAAGAGCATCAATAACATTACACAACTTCAGCCGTTTCTTCTTTGCAACTTCCTGAAAGAACACAAATACTTGAGAATGCAATTCATGGACACCAAAAGTAGAATGTATTTAATTTAAATGAATTACCTTGTCTATGTGAAAATGACAAACCCGCGTACTAATGTAGGTCTGGGAGGACAAGCTTGGTGTAGACAGAAGAAATAAATAAGCGATCATTTCAAATATTCAAATAATACTTGATAAATATGAATACCAAAAATATTAAAATAGAAGGCTCAAAAAGTAGATAGGCAAAACTTACAATATTGCTACTTCTGAGACTACATCAGAGAATAGCACTCTCTCCAAATGATCCTTGACTTCTAAAGCTCCATATTCAAAACCATTTGCCCATCTTCCAAGTCTTCTGGACAAAAAAAGTGATGAACTTTTATCACCAGTGCTCTTCTTTACTCCACATTCCAAGACTTTCTGCATGGTTAAATTGGAATATGCAAGATTTTGTCAGGCATTCTCAACAGAAAACTAAATAGAAATGTAGTTAGTCAACTCTAAATTCTCCAAGCACTTGATGAAGTTTCAGCAAACATATATGCATAAAGAAGCTCATGAGATTACATTTAAGTGATAAATAGTGCATTTGGCCTACACAGTATACTTGCACAATGCAAAAAACAGAAGTATATCCAGAGTTGTGCTGGAGAGAGAACCTTTAGAGCTAACAGAGGTGATGGTTCAAATGCACTGACTGGTTGATCCAAAGCACTGTATGAAGCCTCCGAAATGGCACAAGCTGCCAATGAACCAACAGGATGACCACCCGGCGAATTACAAGCATACAGCCTCTCATTCGAGGCATCAAGAGCATCACTATAGGTAGTAGAAACGGCATCAGAACCATAGGAGAACTGAACAATTTGATTCCCATAAGAATTTCTAACAGTTCCATCATATCCAGTGACTAAATCACGCATGAAAAACATGAGCCTACGAGTTATAGTCCCAGAAACATCAGCATGCCCGCTAAAAGAGCTGTCACGTGTTGTCAATGAATGTGCAAAGCACTCCAAAGGATTTAAGCCCATTCGGAAAGAATTTGCAACTACAGTACATGGGATATACAACTCAGAACATTCTTGGATTCCATGGGATTTCTGAACAGCACAATGGCTCTTTTGGTTGTTCCATGAAGCACAAGAGAGCTGATCAGGGATTCGAAACGATAATGAAACCAAAGAATGTTGCAACCCTAGGCACATGCTATGTTGGACTAACTTTTGCACGTTCCCTTTACTACCAGCATTCAACATTGCCAGAAATGAATTATCACTGCTTCCATATTGATAAACCAAGTTCTGAATATCCCGAAAGACTTGCTTGAAAGCAGAAATAGAAGTTTGACTAAGTGCTGCTGACTTCTGCTGTGCAATAGACAAGTATTTCTTTCCAAAACTCACAGCTTTTTCATTCTCTTCGGAGCTTTCAACAAGGAAATCTTTGTTATAACTCACCATAAGCAACCTTATATATGATAGCCTCTCTGCTTCTTGCAAACCACACGAGACTTCGTCAATAAGATTCTTCTGAGAGTATGGATCAGAAGAAAGGCAGAGGTCTGCCAATGAAACACTCAATCCCCTCTTTGACAACCACTCACAAAGAACTTCCTGCGCAGCAAATAGGAAGTCAAGAGTTTCATATCGGTGATATCTGATAAGACAGTCGAACAGGTTGTCTTTACTGTCACGTAGCCATGAAGAACCGTTAGGAGATGTTATAAGCTCCCCTCTACTGATATGGACATTGTTAGACGGATAAACAAATTCAAAATCTGAAGGTAAAAGCGAGCTAAATAATTGTTTTCCGGTCCACAAAGAAGTCTCCGATGAAGCTGATTCTGGCAATTGCAACTGATGATGACAAAACATTTGCAGTTGCTGCATTTCAGATTTATTCAGAAAAACCCCATCCTCGAGAATTAAATGTGCTGCAGTTAAACTATCATGACTAAGCGACAAGAGGTTATGACCACTCTGTCCATTGATCAGTTGTTTATCCAGACCAACAAGTTCATTTAACTCTACTCTAGAATCTACTGATTGAGGAACATAACCATGAAGACAATCTCCATCAAAGTCTCCTCGAAGTGGGGAACAAATAATAGGATTGACAGAGAAGACCGAATTTGTTGGAAGAATTTTGACATATACAGCTATAAGGGAATGCTGGTGAATAGACGGAGGCCTATTAATCAACAAAATATCTCCATCAATGAGAGGCCGGTATATAATATCTCCTCCCTCCAGTGAGTACTTGGACCTAATACAAAGTTTCTTACCATTTCTAAGAACAGAAATTTCACCCTTTTGATAAAGCATAAAATCGCAGCAAGGTTCTAGTCTATCCCAATTCCACACATTTAAATGGTCTTGTACCAACAGGTTCCCTGCAATTTGAACTGGCACGCCAATTTCATCCACTTTTATATAGGAATCCCCAACGACCACCATGCGGAAAGCATGATTTGTCCGTTTTCCAAGTAGAAGTTCTTTTATGTGTTTCAGACCAGATGTATTGGAAGCATCACTTGTTGATTTATTTTCAGAATATATCCGATGTATCGGTGACAATTTTTCAGCTCGTATCTGCAGCAAGAGAAGTTCAAAAACATAAATAATTTCTTTGAAAAGGGATGGGAGTGTGCTGAGAGAAGACAAATAAGACGATCAATATTCTTGCCTTGGAAATTTTATAACGGTCAAGAACACGAGCACCCAATTCATTTGGTGTACCTCTGAAATCAAGCAGCTTTCTATACATCCTTGTACTTTCATCCTAAGAGGTTAGCTCAAAAATAGCATGTAATTATTAAGAAATATAAAAGAGTGGAACAAAACAATGGAGTTTGCCAATTGTACAAGAGCAGGTGGAGAGTTATAATTCACTTACCAAAGTTATACGATGCCCAAATTCTCTCACTCGATGACTATTTGGAGTCACAAGCATAGAGCTGAGAAAGATTGAATTTTTCCTTCTGAGAACTGCTTGAAGAATCGTTGGGCTAACATCTTTCAAGATGCTATAAACCTTAAAAATTAAAATGAAAACATGAATATAAATTACTAAGATGGAAAGAAATACTCTGTCACATAAAGAGTAGAAACATCTTGCAAATTATGCAGAAAAAGTATGCTAAATATTTAATTGGCTAATTCACCAGCAGGAAGTGGCTGTCAGGTCAACTTTCATGTAGGACATTGCTTAATTGGTTTCTTCAAATATGCCTAATTTGAGGTCCAGTCCACTCAATTCTCACAGTACAAAAACACCAAGTGTAAGTAAGATGCATCTAGTGTTGATATTTATGCAAATGTGGAGCCATCAAACATTAGCTAGGATTCCCTGTCTCATCACAAACATCGCCACATTACGAAAATTCCAGACATGACATTTATTGAATGGTCCTAGCAATCACAGAATTGAGATGTCCACCTTTTGGAAAGAAATTAATATAACCATGATTTGAGCATATACAGGATGATGCTGAAGTGCCCAAGAAGGCCACCATATAAGAAAGATATAGAAAAGATCCATGTGTTCGAAACCAAGGCCAAAATAGTTATTGGAGAGACGGACAGAAAGTCAAGCACGAGGGGTAATTTCCTTGTCTTTTTGAATTTTATTAATTGGAAGAAAGAATTATAAAGACGAAGGTTAAAGAGTTCTGGATTAGCAAGATTAAAAACAACAAGAAAGATCGATTCTTTGGGATCCTTACTTTGTTCGAACAAGAACAGATAGAATCCGCTGATTCCTCTAATGCCTTTCTAGACAGAATGTTCTGATTATTAAGAGAATCTGATCCGGAAAGAAATTGAAGTATTTATTGGAAAATTATAAAATTAGGAATTAAAAGCCCAAGATAGAGGACAAGGATTCTTCAACTACAGTAGTGAGGAATAGAAACTAATCAATCAAAAAGTTCCTCTGATCCCTAAGCTCTCATACCCATGTAGAGAACATGACATCAAACCATCCACAGCAAATGAGATAGAAAGATAGCTATCATACAAAATTCTGCTATTCCTCCCAATCCAAATAAACCATGTGGCAGCCACATAGCATACCTAAAAGGAATAATGCTACTGCAGAAATCCCATAAATTCAACAAGAAAGTTAAGTGTTCATTGGGATGCAGTACCAAAAAAAATAATTATTGCACTCAGCAAAACACCAGCCCTAAACGAGTAATTCAACTCTGGTAGCTAAAGACAGTATTTTTTTTTTTCTATTAGTGAAGATTGATATGCCTTCACTTCATATTTCGTGGGCGTTGTCAACTTACAAGGAGCTTATTCTTTTAAGCAGCTATTTCTACCTGTTACTAGTAACTAAAAATTATGACTACAAGAAAATATTATTGTAAAATTACCTATTGATGTTCTCTGCACAGACAATTTAATGTACAATTTTTCTGTAATTTTAAATGAGATTTAACATATTCCTTCATCTCCTACTTGTAGGCATGTGATTAATACTTCATCTCCTACACCTTACCGAAAAACTACACAGAAAGAATACTCCAGAAGCCCTAACTATTTGACTTGTATAAATTATCATACTCCGACCATTCTTTGCCACACAATTCTCACACACGTTGACGACACAAGGACATATTGATTAAATTTAAGTATAACAAAAATAAGTTCAACGAAGAAATTTAACCTCTATTTAACTTTATTCTAATAATTTACTTGACTAAATTGAAGACAAAACATCAATTTTGCATTCTTGTATAGATACGTTCCACAAGGGTAGCACACATTTTGCTTGTTTGTAATTAATTATCATAGAAATACAATTATAACTAACCCTAATACCAATATTTAGCAGTTGTGCTCCCATTTTAGTTCCATTCACATTCCTTACTTTTGATGCTGACAGATTTTGGCATAAAAGGAAAAATGGATAAAACAAATTAAAACCATTGAATAACATTCTGGAAATATCTTATTATTGAAAACATAGGAAGTGTCCGGACAAGAAAATGTCACACAAATACAACAATAAAAAAGGATATAGCTTAGTTTAAAACAAGTTAAGAATAGATATGAACACTTCTAAGCTAGAAGCATATGACAGACAGCACAGAGACCAGGACAGGATTGGTTTAAGCTGCCAATTGGATGGAAACATAATATCAAAAGACCTAACTGATTAGAACTAATCAGGATCCACCATTTTAAGAAAACTTGTTTCCATATAAATCAACAGAAAAAATAATATTCTATCTATAGACTTAATCGACAAAATATTTCAGCATCCACCATATAAAAATATGAAATTTCACATTCATGTTGTCAGTAAAAATAATGTAATGGCTGCGTTCACATACATGACTTTCAGTTGATCATATCATTGTAGCAGGTGCTTTTTGAAGAAAGGACATCATAGCTAAAGAAAAGGCATACCTAGGGTAAAGGAATTCATTGTGGCAGTTTCAGAGCAATACAAAACAGAAAAACTATATAACAAGTGTGACAGCAATGAGAAATAATTGAAAGAACAAAAAACCTACTGAAATGTATAGATCATAAAGCAACTAAACAAAAAGAAGAGGTGCAAATCCAGGTAGGAGAGGGGGGTCGTAGCAGGTGGAGGTTGGCACATGATGATATTTTTTCAGTTCGCACTTATTTTAAATCCCTTTTGCGATCTGTGGAGAGTTCATTCCCCTGGAAGATGGTGTGGCAATGTAAATTGCCTTCATGGGTGGCATTTTTACTGTGGACGGTTGTGAGGGACGGGTGTTAACAGTGGATAATCTTCGAAGAAAAGGTTTTTATGTAACCAAGTGGTGTTATATGTGTAAGAGGGATGGGGAGACGAATGACCACTTGTTCCTTCATTGTGATGGTGATTGTTGGCTATGGAACAGTATTATGGCTTCTCAACATATGGATTAGGTGTTGCCAAGGTGTATAGAGGACGTATTGCGGGCATGGAGGAGAAAACTTCGTGATAAGAATAACAAGCTTGCATGAGATCTTATCCCGGGATGCATTATATGGTGTGTGTGGAAAGAAAGGAACGTCCGCTGTTTTGAAGACCAAATACGGACGATAGAGCAGATTAGAGAACTGTTTTATATGACTTTGTATACTTGATTTGATGCCGCAGATACTAATCATAGAGAAGGGCTGCCTAATTTCATGGTGTTTCTTTCTTGCTTAAATTAATAAAATTATAAACAAAAAGAAGAGGTAAGAGAGATCGATACTTCCACTCAACCAGAAATGGGAATGGGGAATGATACCTGGGCATGTGATAGAACTCTTATGTTTGATTGCAAGGAACTCTCTTCTGGGCTTGATTCTTGAGGGATGACATCCCAATAGTCAGAAGCCAAAACTTTTCCAGAGCTATTATTTATGAACTTTTCATTGACGTCTGCAACAATTGCCGTCTTTGCAAACATGTCTTTGGAAGATACTCTAAATTTCATTGGTGGGTAACGGTCTCTCAGTCTTCCCTGTTTTCCGGATGGAATATAAGTTTGGTAACACGTGGTAAAAGCAAATATTAACTGCCAAAGGAACTTACAGTACAGTACTTGCAATTCCTAGGCTGATGATGAATTGATGCAGAATCAGCTTTCTGTTGCATGCATAAACATAAGAAAAGTATTATCATTCTGCAAAGAATGGAAATAAAATAAAGGAATAAAGAGTTGTAGTTCAATAAAAGAATGTCGTGTAGTGCATCATTTAGCGACATAAAATAATATGAAAATAGTTTAAAACATTGATGAAGAAACAGTGGCCAGAAGTACAACAATCTAAGCTCCAACAGGAGAAAATTCAACAAATATACAGGCAAATATATGATGTTTCTAAATGAATTACCTTCAACATAATGGAAGATTTCATATATTGTCCAATATTACCACCATATCAAGTGAGAATTCGTTACTATCCATCTTGTTCTCTTTATTCTAATGAAAAGTTTTGAGATTGTATAATCTTTTCAGTTACAGTAAGAATATATTATCTTAGACCACATAATTGCCAGCCCCCCAAGTTGATTGTGATTGGCAGAACTGAAAATTCACACAGAGGATGAATCTCCAATTCAGTGCATGAACAATACCTGAAGAGAAAGTTCTCAACACATGACACTACCCAATTCAGACTATTGTGCGAAACAACAATATTTAGGAACCACCTTCCCTTGAACATATTCTTATTCTTATTAACTAATCAGATTGCCCCAAACTAAATACTAAATTTACAGAACCCCCATCAAACATTCCAAATTTTGTTAATATGTGATTCGTGTTATTGTCCGCTATGAAACCGAGCCAGCCTGATTCTCCCAAATGGATAAAACGGTTAATTGGTAGAAATCCATTACCGCAAAGTCTTAACATCACCCATCTATTAAAACACGAAATGGTCCAAAGTAACCATGAGCAGATGCGCCCTTGACGATGAAAACCTAGCGCCATTAACCCGATTTGATCACTTAAACAGGAGACAGCTTAAGCAGACTGTCATGCAAGAGGTTCACAGTGAGGAATATCAAAAGGTTGGAATAAATCAAATGCGAAATGCATACATTATGTGATACCATCAGATAATTTGACCCAGTTTCAGTCAAAAGTGTCGGAATTAAATGAAAAATTCCAGTATTCCAAGCAGAAACGGGCCTCTAAACAGAACTCACTGGGTAAAACACTTAAGTCCAATGGATTTGGGCCCACACTTCAACATTTAGGCAGTAAAAAGGAAATTTTTTCATTCTGGTAGAAATTATGTACTCATATATTAAATTTACTTAACTTATTCATTTATTGAAAGATATTTTAAGTTCAATGTTTAATTTAAAGGAGTTCTATTTAATAAGATTAAGTTCCTAGAGTCTGTTTCGGTCTAGAAAATTAGTCACGGTTTTTCTTGTTTAAATAGGGAATCAAGATTTCATTGTAATTTGGTTGGTTGTTGAATAAAAAGTGAAGACTCTGGAGTTTCTTCCAAATCACTTCAACTCAATGTCGGTGTCAAGTTTGAATCAACATATTTGTTGATCAAAATCAATCCTTGATATTCACTTAGAATCAACGAGATCTTAATTTCAATCAGATCTCAGTACACAGTTGAGTCGGATGAGTGTTAATTGGTTGATTCTCAGTATTCCATTGGAATCAACGAGCTTCAATCCGTGTTCTTCTCCTATTTCTCGCTTTTTACTGCATCATTATGTATATTATATCACACAATAAGAGATAAAGAAATGAAATTTTTTTTCTCGCTTCAGCAACCTTAATTTCAGTACATGAGAGCATGGTACCTGACCTTGACCTTATAGCGCCTAAGAAATTTACAGCCTGGACAGATTTTATTAAGAATCTGTGCAACTTCAGACATGAAATATGGATTGAGAATTGTATATGGCAAGTTGATCAACCCAAAATGACCTGAAAAAATAAAGAAATAAAATGAGGCAAACTTCAAAGCAAAGCATTTGGGAAAGGAGGAGAAAGAGATCACAAAGTGGCATGTCAATCCTTACGCTCAGACTGTACCTTCACACTCTCTATTACGTTTAGCACCACATGTAAGACATTCATTAGAATTTGGATTGGGCAATCCCAATGCAGGATCTGAGACTTCATTGACAGCTCCAACGACAGTGGCTGATATCTTGCTCTAGAAATGCAGCATAAATTAACATTGAGTTCATTAATGTGGCAAGCTCCATCTCACAATAATAATAATAATAATAATAATAATAATAATAATAATAATAATAATAGTAGTAGTAGTAGTAGTAGTAGTAGTAGTAGTAGTAGTAGTAGTAGTAGTAGTAGTAGTAAAAACATACGAAAATATGTAATTTAACATCAAATAGCAAATATTAAAATTAATTAATTTTGGGTCTAGCTACTACCATAAATTTCAACACAAATAACTAGCTTATTTTATACAAATGATAAAAAAGAGAATATTTTATACAATACTTTGCAAGTTTAGAAAAATAATGGAGAGAATACAAGTTTATAAATAAAACTCCTTTTTGTAGGATTTTTTAAGATGAAAAGTCTTGCTCTTGAATTTCCCAAATATTTTTCCAAATGCTTGATGTAATTTCCTTGTGCTTTTGATTTTACTTTCAAACTTACAAGTAGATCNTTTGAAAAGGATTCTGAGAAGAACAGACCCACTAGATTAGTTACAGCTTTCTCATGGAGCCTAGATTTCTAGGATCTCAAGATTGGAGGAAGTTAATTAATTTTACCTAGTTGACTATTTAACTACATTTTTCCATGAGACAAATTACATTGGCTTAAGAAATAATTCAATGTACACAATCAGCCTCGGCAATTTCTTTCCTGAGCACAAGGAAATGTTCTGTTCATAAGATAAAATCCTGTTTTGTAGGGTATTAATTATAAAAAAGGCCTAAAAATAAACACAAATAAAGACACTGGAGTGAGCCCCATTCCCCACCAATTTTAGAAATATCTACACACTTGTTGAATGATATCACACAAAGGCATAATGAGTGAAAAGCGTGCACGTGTGTCAACAAAGACAATTAATACTTACTGCATCTTCCTCAGATAAAATATTGAAAATTATTCCCTTCAGACGACCTGATGTAACCTGCTGATCCACGTCCAAGTCATTGTCCATT
>CAIGRB010035610.1:35155-50844 GCA_903798255.1 Fraxinus quadrangulata | reverse complement strand
GATATCAAATATTGTCACTAGACATTATGCTTCGAATTTCTTTTGAGATGGGTCGCGCATTTTTGGCCATCAGTAATAACTCATCAAAGGGAAACTCATTTGTACTACTATTTCCAACATTATGCTATATTGAATGAGTTGATAGTGGAAACTTACGATACGTGGATGCAAAACTTGAAATTAAATATAAAGTACCCATGAAAAATGGTCCGGTGAATTTAACTTTTTAGGTTAAATACAGAGAATCTCCATAGATAATACGTGCTAGCAAAGCTACAAAAGTTGTTGGGTTGTAGACTAAAGTTCCTACCAAAACAGAATGATATTAGCAGTGAACTTAGATATTCATGTTTACAAACTTGAGAATCATTTCCCAAACCAGCCCCAAGTTCATGCTTATGGTTATTTCAATTTTTATCACTCTTGAAGGTACATATTTCATCAAAATGTATAATCTTATCACCAGACAAGTTTCCCAGGAACTTATTTGAAAACATGAAAACTAAATATACGTCATCTTCACACTAAACAATTTGGAACCCTGGATTTCTGATGTCAAACATTTAAAACATATAGTATACACCTACCAAAGCCAAGATATAAGCAAAAGAAGATAAACAAAGACTCTAGCTATTTCCAACGAGCAAGCCTAATTACATCCTTCAATCAAGGCGGGTTTCAATTTTGTCATTCGACTTTAATTTGTTCCAAAACAGTCATCCAACTTTAGGTTTTGTTTCATATTGACCATTAAATTATATTTTGTTCCAAATTAATCACTGGACAAAAAGTTTTGTTTCACATTAGTCACTAAACTAGTCTCCATTTTAGAAATGAATATTAGTGATAAATTTGATGTGTCAAACAACCATACTTTTTTTTCATATTGGAGCGAGGACACCTTAAACAATTCTTGGATTGATACTTGCTCAGGCAGACAATTTTTGAGTTGCAAGGAGTCCAACATAGTAGCCAATACAAAACAAAAAATTTTAGTTAATTTTAGTTAGGTAACTAATGAGTAAAAAATTGAAATTCAATGACTAACGTGAAACAGATCTTAAAGTTGGACAAACTAATTACGAAAGTTTAATGACCCAAACGGAAACCCACCTATGAGTCCAGTGACCAATCGGCCTGTTACCCAACTTTTCATCATTAAGCTGAATAACAGACATCAGTGCTAACTTGATCTATTTCATGATAAAAATATGTCAAAAGGGGGGTTGCTTGACCACTTGACTCCAGGAACTTAGTTTATCTGCTATTTATGGCATCAGAAGAAAAAAGAGATAATATGAGTTTAATGATCACAGTAATCTAGTTTAGAATTATTACAGGAGATGATAGTAGCTGTTTGAATAACAGCTTCTCTACATGTAGAAATATTTCCCAGATCTAGGCAGTTGTAGATTTTTCTAATCAAGAGGGAAGGATAGTCCGCCTACAAAATTTATACATGCACTAGTGCTATAGCTGACTCTCCAGAATCTTGAGTGATACATAATAAACATGTCGTTTACCTTTCTTTTCATTCATAAGGTTATAGCACCGACTACGCTTCATATACGTGCGATGAAAGAAGAAATTTGGAGGCAAGGCTGGTAATGAAGAGAGCAGAGGAACAGTATATTAAAGAAAGCAGTAGTGCAGTTGTATTCTACTAAGGGATTAGGGGTATCATCAAAATTATGGAATAAATTTTGAGTGAATAAATAGGGGTAGTGCGTTCATTCCATTATGGAAAAATTAGTACTTGGTTTGGGAAAGAAACAAAAACCTCTCAAAAGCTTAGCATTTAATTGTAGTTTGTTTCCTTTTCAGTTGTTATTTGTTCTTTTAACTCGGTTTACAGAAATACACAAAAATATAGATATTCTTGTTCCATTCTTCAGTTTTACAATCAATTCTTTATAATTGATCCAACAGCCTAATAGCTTATGTATTCAATCTGCCAAATCTAGGTTCCAATCAAATTGGTACAGAGCATTTTTACCTGGGTAAATGGAAACAACAGAAATGGAGGCGAGATTGGGCTCGTTATTGAATGTTGGGAACAGATGATGCTATGATTGGCAGGGTAGATCAAGAGAAAAATCTCTGAATGGATTCCCGAGGCCGCGATGCAAAATTCCTGTGATTGATGGTGAAGATTCAGATCGGTGGCTGTTTAGTCTGGAGAGTTATTTTGCCTTGAATCAGTTTTCGGAGGGGAAAAAGTGGAGGCCGCCCCAATCTGCTTCACAGGTGAAGCATTGACACTGCTTCAGTGGGTAGATACCGATGCCAACCCGTGCAAACTTGGGAAGACTTGAAGATCGTTATTCTCGAGAGGGCACGAATTGGAAGAAGTTCCTCTCACTTAAACAAGAAGACACTGCCAAAGAGGATGGGAAGATGTTTGAAATCCCAGCTTCTCCTTTGCTGAAGATTTCTGAACCAGCATTGCTATTGCAAAAAAGGGCGGAGAAAATTAAGATACATGCAAACAGAAAGTAAGAGAATTATATCAACGGACTAAATCCTGAAAATAGGGCGAACATTCATATGTAAAAACCAGTGAGCTTGCATAGCGTTTTGGAGATGGCCCAACGGATAGAAGGCCACTCACTACTAAAACAAGCCCAAGGGCGAGCGGGGATGTTTAATTTCTAATAACCTGAGTGCAGTGACCCACCCCTCTTCAACCCTAGATTGAATCCCAATAGATCTCTCTCTGAATTGCAATTCACCACACACCTTTCGATGCCTTACTGGGGCCGATCTACAATCGAAACAATCTGTTGCTACACCTAACTCAAGCCCACTCCCCAAAATTCCAAAATCAATATATTCCCAAATTCATAGACCAGAATAATAATAATAATCATCATCATCATCATCTCATAAGCGTATTACGGATTCAGAACTCAAAGTTGGAAAAAAGAATTTGTTTATGGTGTGAAAGAAAATCGGTGGGGCATCATTGCAAAATTAAAGGCTACAAATGTTGGTCGTAAACGGTGATGTGGAGGAATTTGGCACCGAAAAGACCGAAGAAGAGGCCGTGGAGGAGAGATAAACCCTACTCAGGACCTCAATACTCTAAAAGCTATGGGGGAGAGAGCACAACCCAAAGTAATTGTCCTGTTTGATTGTGGAGCGACCCAAAATTTTATTGCAATTAGCCTAGTTCATAATTTGGGAATTCGTAGGTGGGTGCAACCGATTCATGGATAATATACTAGTGATAGTACACCGAGCGGTCGAGTGTGTAAGTACAACCACTTTCTTGGCCTCAATTCTCTGTTATCTAGTTTGACCTTGGTTGTTGCCTTATGGAGGAGATTGTATGGCTATACAGTATTTTAGAAATCCCTTTTCCACTTCGCACATTTCACCTCGAGGACAAGTTGAGTTTTTGCAAGGGTATTGATAGGCCTCGATGACACTTCAAGCATATGCCACCATTCTTTATAAGAAGCAAATTCCTACTTTAGAACTTGAATGACCATATTGGGACATGAACCCAACCCTATTCTACTAGACCAAATTCAACTCACTTTAAGTCTACCCTAAAGCATTTTCTATCCTTAGTTTCCACTAAATGAATAAAGGCCACAACACTTCCTACTAAGTTAAAATGTCAACTACTTTGCTCCAGTATCGTTCCAAACAGTACGAGGTCAAAATAGCACAATTAGTTGCAACATGTCTTAGCACAGCAAGCAAGAAGTTACGAAAGAATTAGTGCCACCTATTATGACTAATTCCCATAGGCAGTTCATATATTTTTGTGATATGTTCCGTCATTAGATGCCAAATACATCTCAAGGGTCACAAAAGCTTGATTCAATCACTGTTGACAAGGAAGTATTTAATGACTTTAAAGTCATTAGCTAACAAGGAAGTATTTAATAACGTCTATAAATTGTATGTGTATTAATAGAAATGCTAGATCATTATACAAGGAATTCAAGGTAAATTAGCAAATCAAAAGTATTAGGAAAGCATGATTCAATTACTAGACTTGTAACAGTCATGATTTCCATGTTTTGTGATTTACAACTTTCGATAGTACGATTTAGCACACATTTATGAGAATATTCATGTTCTAGGTGCCTATAATTCATGATTTAGTCATTTATAATTCAAAAATCAGATTTAGTCATGATCTAGTAAAACATATTCCCTTATTTAACACGGTGTGAGTTACGTCCATTCTGGTCAAGAATGACTTCTTTTTTCATCTTAGTTTTGTCCGATATACCTAATTATGATATATCTTTATGTAGAATGTCAGAGAAGAATATTGACATTAAGAGAAGTTAATAAGAGATTTTTCATGGGAAGGGAAAGAGAGAAGCTGGAAAGATCATTTAGAGGAATTCAATTTGGCTCTTAGGGGCAAAAGAAATGGAGTGGGAAATGATAGTCTCAAAACATAGATTTTGACTTTGTCACACAAATAGCTCTAGATATTCCAGTAAAACATATTCCCTTATTTAACACGGTGTGAGTTACGTCCATTCTGGTCAAGAATGACTTCTTTTTTCATCTTAGTTTTGTCCGATATACCTAATTATGATATATCTTTATGTAGAATGTCAGAGAAGAATATTGACATTAAGAGAAGTTAATAAGAGATTTTTCATGGGAAGGGAAAGAGAGAAGCTGGAAAGATCATTTAGAGGAATTCAATTTGGCTCTTAGGGGCAAAAGAAATGGAGTGGGAAATGATAGTCTCAAAACATAGATTTTGACTTTGTCACACAAATAGCTCTAGATATTCCAGTAAAACATATTCCCTTATTTAACACGGTGTGAGTTACGTCCATTCTGGTCAAGAATGACTTCTTTTTTCATCTTAGTTTTGTCCGATATACCTAATTATGATATATCTTTATGTAGAATGTCAGAGAAGAATATTGACATTAAGAGAAGTTAATAAGAGATTTTTCATGGGAAGGGAAAGAGAGAAGCTGGAAAGATCATTTAGAGGAATTCAATTTGGCTCTTAGGGGCAAAAGAAATGGAGTGGGAAATGATAGTCTCAAAACATAGATTTTGACTTTGTCACACAAATAGCTCTAGATATTCCAGTAAAACATATTCCCTTATTTAACACGGTGTGAGTTACGTCCATTCTGGTCAAGAATGACTTCTTTTTTCATCTTAGTTTTGTCCGATATACCTAATTATGATATATCTTTATGTAGAATGTCAGAGAAGAATATTGACATTAAGAGAAGTTAATAAGAGATTTTTCGTGGGAAGGGAAAGAGAGAAGCTGGAAAGATCATTTAGAGGAATTCAATTTGGCTCTTAGGGGCAAAAGAAATGGAGTGGGAGAGGATAGTCTCAAAACATAGATTTTGACTTTGTCACACAAATAGCTCTAGATATTCCTGTGAAACAATCTTCTTTATGGGGGAAGGTTTAAGGAGCAAATATGAGCTTAGAACCAAATGGTTAGGACTCTAATGAAGATGTAAGAGCTTATTTTTTTAAATGCTAAAAAGTTCATATCTCAAGGTATTTCATATTTCTTTAATTTCACTATGTTGGGTGTGAGTTTCTATTTTTAGGAGAACGACAATACTAAGGTAGAGATGTCAAGAAAAGTTGCCATATGATTAATTGGAATATCAACATGCGAAGGAAGCGAAATTTACATAAATTTCCCTAGTAATGGTGAGCAAAACTAAAAAAGTTCAACTTGAAAATTTAACAGCTTGTAGTTCAACGAATCGGAATGACAAATTGTTGAATCTCAAATAATTATGGGTAACTAGGTCACTTTACCACTGAGAATTCTCCCTCACTATTTAAATCATGCAAAGCTAATACGTAAAATAAACCCTGACCTCGAATAAATATATTTATTTGATAACAGGTATGCCCATGACCCATCAGCATCGGAAAAAAAAAAATTGGGAGTGACAAATCAAAGCTATAAATGGTTGAATCTCAAAGTGATTTGACAACACTATTCAAGTAAGTTTCTTTATGGATTATTAGCTACTTTTATTTTATATCCCAATCGTGTTGGAAAAAGTCTTCCAAGTGTTGTTGTATGTTTCCTAATAATCTATACGAGTTGAAGAATTAAACAATTAACTTCATTTTTCTAGTGTTCCTCACAGAGTTAAGGTGTTTTTATTGTTGTTTTTCATAAGAAAACCAACATTTGTGAATTGGGTCAAAAGTAAAGACCTCATATTTTTTTAATCTTTCTGGTATGATGCACATGAAAAATGTGGAAAGCATGCAAGTATTCTTTGGGATTCTCTAGCAAAATGTAAGTATACCTTTTTATTAAAGCGTGTTAGTTTAGTTTAGGGTCATGAAGGTTAGGAGAGGTGGAAATTTATGGTGCTGGCAATTATTGGGGTTTTAAGGAAGGAAAGCAGTAACAGAATTCTGAAGAGACTGAACAAGAAGAATTTTATTTATTGGCAAAGTCCAAGCTTATTACTTTTTTTGTGGCATTCCATAGCTAATGGACTTTTTCTTTGATTCATCTAGATTAGGAAGAAATCTTATACCGTTTATTAGTTTTAAGCTTAATTGATGGAAAAAAAATTACCATCTTGTCCTTTTCACTATCAACCTTCACAAAATTAAATAATTCCTTGTCATCGCTTCCTTTTTAGTCTCAACCTACAAAAGGTCAAATCGATTAGGTTGGATGCTAGAAGGGATTTTTGGAATCCGCATTTATCAAGATAATCATACATGATTATTAAGTGGAGTTACTTGAGAACTACCCTATCCTGTTTACAAGTATAATTCGTTTGCTGAAATTGAGTTCGACAACTGTCGCTCTTAATAAAAACTATAATTGTATAAGAAGGGGGAAAAGAAGAGAAAAAGGTGAAAGGGAGAAGAGAGAGAGGGAGAATTATAGAGAATTTAAAGAGAGGTCATTCTTATTCAACAATGAAAGTGTAAACTCAACAAAACATTAATCCTCATCATAATGTTTAACAAAGTCTAATTTAAGTTAAAAGCCATCTTAAGGAAATAAAATAAATCTTTTAAAAATAAAGTTTATTTTCAAATCTTGATGTCTTCAAATAATTATATAAATCTCCACCTGATTTATTCCCCTTCAAAATAAAAGAAATAAGAAACAAAATTTATAGTGTTCACAGTAGCTCAATATCGTTGAAGAGCAAACAAAAGCGAAGCTCCATGATCAAGTTTTGCAGAGCATGGTGCTATATATTCACTATAGCAATGATTTCGCATCCTCCCGTGAAGCTTGTCTATGGTCTATGAAGCCATTTTTTATGGTAACCCAAGCTATAAAAGTGTATCGAAGCATTGCACTTTTGAACTAAATGAGGTTGGATCAAGATACAATAACTTGCAAGACCTGATAGAATTCCAATTAAGGCAAAACTGGTGACTTATTTAAGTTTGTGTTTCTTCAAATGTGGATAGCCATGGAACCAATCAAGTTGAAGTATAATAGGAGTAAAGGAAATTTCTGATCAAAGAACAGATCACCATCGACAAAAGCACTTTCTAGGCTCACGATTAGGTTCCATCGTATGACATGCATTCCAATAACATCCAATTTCCTTGAATCTTAGTACCACTGAGTTTGCATATAGCTAGATTCCAAGCCTGACAAGCAAATACGCAACTATAGCTTGCGTATTTTATACCGACCAATATTCCTGAAGTCAGACTATTGTAATAGGCTAATACTTTGAAGTAGCAGCTCAACCTGTAAGCGGAGAGAAAATTTTCCCAAATTTTCATGGGTCTACATCTGTGTATAGCCCTTAACTCTTTCACTTCAATAGGGTGGTCAATAAGGTGAGCATACAAATCAATCACTTTGTCTCCATTTCCTAAAGCATCGATCTAATTCAGAGTTCATGGTAATTCCTTCATTTCCACTTCCTTTCCTCCTGGTAACATGAACTTGGACAGCCATTCAGAGAAGCATACACACCTAAGAGACGGTTTTTCTTCCAACCTATGAGTGTAACTTCAATTCTCAAAGATCATCCGTACTGAATAGAGGATGCCTAGACCAAAATAACTGGAAATTACCTAAATGGGTCTTCCTTGCTGCCATAGAAAATAAGGTATCAACATGATGTACGATGACCCTTATTTAACTCTTTTTCAAATTTACTACTTACTTTGGAGCATATGATAGTCATAGTAGAAGTATATCTAAGCGAGATAGGAGTGGATTAGCCTAAATATGGTTATTAGGAACTAAATAGATTGAATACTTAAAACTTACATTAATTTTCTTACTTATTTATGACCCAAGCTATACAACCCTTAAGATTCTTGCCCCACTCGCACTCCTCACTCCCACTCTCTACAATCCCCTCTGGTATCCTAAGAAAATGGTGTAGACCTACAAAGGGAGGGTGATGAAGATGGTGCAGGGCAGACACGAGCCAGAAGGGGCCACATGCTGTTATCTACCACCTAATTACAAATTGTCCAGTAAACTGTCAGCGGTAATTGCTGTCAAACCCAGACTAGAACACCCATCCACCCGTCACCGCCAAAAGTTGAAAGAAAAGGAAATTAAAATGGTTATATAATGGAATATTGGATTTGATGCATAATCATGAAAAGTAATGCCATCAACCAAAGACCAACAAACACCCTGTAGAAAAGTAAGAAAAAGAAAAAAAGGAAATTTTATATGTTAGAGGTTACCCCATTTCCCATACATTTGATCATCTACAATATGCATCCTCAAAGGAAATTTGAGGAAATTTGTTCTAATTCAACTTACAAGTTCCCGGAATTTTTATGGCTGTATAAATATGATTATTATCTTATTAATGACTGACCTATTCAGTCAAAATTCCACTTTGAATAAAAAAAGTAATCTCAACGAAATTAGAAATTTCTAGTCATTGATCTTATGGAAGCATTAATCCACACTCATCAATGCCCAAAACAGGACCAAAAAAGGGCCATATAAATTGAAAATATCAGGAATCAAGTTCAATTTGCTTTTGCAAATAGTTCATTAACACACAATATATAGAATTAAAAGAAGAAGAAGAAGAAGTATCTACCCACATTGCAAAATCCATAGATTTTCAATGTCATGCAAAAGCCATTAACACATACATGAAGATGCCCTTTTCTTCATTGATACACTAAACATACATGTAGAATGCAAGATGAGCAGATGAAAAAGGACAATACCGCATCAAAAATAAAATTTCATAGCGAATAATAAAAATCATCGAGCGATCATCGAACATTCATGCCTGCATTGATAATCAAGCACCCAAAATCTCAAACGGATTCAAAAAAACGCCCATCATAAAAAACAAACCACAATCAAAACAAAAAATAAAAAATCAACTCACCTCAAATTCACAGAAAAGCCTCTCCCCTTCTGCGCTCTTCCACACACGCTCTCTATCTCTCTCTTCCTCCTCCTCTTCCTCTTCCTCTTACTCTCTCTCCGTCTCTCTCTCTATATACATATATATGTATTTGCCTGTGTAGAGAGAGAAAGCAATAGCGAGTTTTGGATTGATGGAGCAGAGCAGTGCAATGAGCAGAGGAGGTATAGGGGTTTAAGGCTTGAAGAGGAATCAATAAATAGGTGAAGGCAAAACTGTAATAATACTGAAACCCGAGGGCAAAAAAAGTACCAGGGAGGACTCGAATCTCGAAGGGAGGTTGTAGTAATTACTATTTAACCGTCGATAAGGGTAATACAACCCGACAGAACAATTGGCAGAAGGTTGGATTCTGTCAGTTTTTTACCCTTTCTTTTCCATTTAATTACACCACTGCCCCCTTTTACTTTTTCCCCTTAAAAATTGCTCTTTATATAACCGAAAAGTGAAGACTTTTCATGAATTTTGCTTAAAGTAGTAGGCCACATTCAATAATTTTATAATTATTTGATTGGATTTTTATTTATTTATTTAATTGTTTCTTTTTTAAGCCAGAAAATGGAGATTGTCAATATGATATGAATCAGAGTTGTAGATTTAGGTAATTATGCAATGGAAATGTAATTAAGGTATTTGTTGATGGGCTTAGTTTGCCCGGTTTGTGACTATTTTTCTTAAAAAAACATTGTTTTAAATTATGAATTTTTAAAGAATGTATAATTAAAAAGTATGAATAAATTTTTAATTTACGATGTATGGTTGAAAATTAATATATTAAAAAAAGAATTGAAGACAAACAGGGAGCTTCATTGTTTGAATTTGTTCTGTAATGAATGATTGATGCACACCATTATACAACTTTTTTCGATTTTAGACAATTAAAGTTAATTTGTTGGGTAACATTTAAGACGTCTTTATATGTTGCGTGTCACCATGAACACTTTGATTTTCATACTTTTAAAATAATTTTTAAGATTATCATGATATGTTCCAAATACATTAATTACATTCTAACAACTATATTTATGTCCTAACAACTACACTATTGCATGAATCTAAAACTCCGATTAATGTTACGCCATATCTTATCACTATCATTCATGGAGATTGAGTCGGTGGGGTTATAGTGGAACTCGCTAATTAATGGTATGAGATTGTTGTATAAAAAAATTTTGGATTTGAAACAAGCAAATATCTTTCTAATGCATTACATATAAAACTTCTTGCGTATAGTGGAACTCGCTAATTAATGCATGACATGTATTCGCAAACAGCTAATGCTTAGTTCGAGAGATATTTGTTTATATTGCCCAATAAATAATCCTAATATTCATATTGTCGTATAAAATTGTTTGACTTGAGATGAACAAATTTAGTTTGAATGCATGACGACATTTAAGACTTTATGTATGCGGTATGTATGTAATGTTGTAACGGATGTAAATACGATAATTATAGTTGCTATATATGTAATTAAGATATTCGCGAACAACGGCTTAGTTTGTGGGATTATTCACATGTCTTGCACAATTAATAATATGAATATATATATCGTTGTATAAAATTGTTCGAAGTGAGATGAACAAATTTAGTTTGAATGCATAACGAATATTAATTTTTACCTTTCAATCCAACTATCAAACACATCATTAGTGAACCCTTTTCTTTTCAAACTTTCAAAATAAAGATTTAAATCATCTTAGATATTTCCTAAATATGTCGATAAAATAATTTTAAGGACCAGTTTGAAGTTTTGGTTAAACTTTAAAGACCACTCATTATATTATACTTGTTTTGTGACTAGGAATTTCAATACTAAGAAACTAGTGAACTCTATTCCCAATTCCCAAAATAAACTTTTAATACAAAATTGCACAAATAATGGCAATCTCGAAAGTGACGACCTCGAATTCTTGACAATCACAAGAATGATTTTGGCTATTCCTCACGTGTTTGCCATCCAAAATTACAAAAATGAGGAAATTTGTTTCTACAATAAAAATGGCTTTTCCATTTGTGGGAGCATTTGAATTGTTTTATTTCCCAATTAATTGCATGTTCAACATTTCCTCCGAGTTAAATTGTTGTGACGAAATCAAACTCACGACACGCACTTTTCATGAGTGCTCTAACCTTGTTATTTGAACGAATTATACGTCTAGAAAATATATATTATTATTTTTTAGCCAAGATTGTTGATCTTGAGCTCTAAAAATTATAATTGGCAACTGGCTTGAAGAGTGCCGTTAATTAGGCTCGAGACAGTGCAATTTTGGCATCTGGTCGATGGGTCTAAAAGGATAAAATTAATGATTTATACTCATAAAATAAAAGTATTTTATTTTAATCTAAAAGAATAATTTTTGAGATTCTTGAAGGGGTCCCAATCAGATGCTATTAGATATTTTTATGGTCAAGTTCAAACGCTACGGGACACTATTTTTGTTGCTTTGGAAATGACAACTTAATAAGTGCTCTTCTGCCATTATCATATATTTATTCAATAAATAATACGTTTGGCAAAAGCAATGTGCAATGTATTGCGTGCAAACACAATCTTTTTGGAATTCATAAACAAATACATGGCTATTTTTCTAGATCAATGATATACGTATTAGTATTAATAGTAGAGAATTGCTATAAGAACGGGCTCAAATTCAGGTTTAAATCTAGGGACGACATGTGCTGGCGTCGTCGAATTGGACAGTTTAAAAAAAAAAAAAAAAATCTGATCATTTCCCTATATATCATCATCTCTCCTTGTTTCATGTTTTTGGGCTTGAATGAGTGACTTTTTCCTTAATAGTAATGAACCATTGTCTACTCGATAGTTCGAATAATTATATTCATCAGAAGTGCAGTGATATGAAAGTGCAGGTCAGCTTAAATGGGGAGACAAAGGCAAAAGGAACATCAGGAAGAAGACAAGCCAGCCCCCGATTTTTTAAATCAAGTGGCAACGTCGTTTCAATTAAATGAAACAGTGTCGTTTTGAGTCGAAATTGCTTAATGTAATAGTGTCACGAAAATATATTTCGAATTAAAATCACTGTAAATGTTCGTTAACAATTAATAAAGTGAATTTTGAGTCCAAGTATCATGCCACGAAGATTGACCAGTTCAATTTTACTTATTGCGATCTTAATCGAAACAAGAATAATGTGACGTGTTTATTTGTGGCAAAATTATAACTAAAGTAATTTACTTATGCAATTATGAGTAAATTAACTAAACTAAATGTAAATTAATGTGTTTAATAAATGACAAACGAACTAGGGTCTCGAATTCTCATGCAATAATCATTTTTTACCTTAGTTCCACACTTTGACAACACGATTGAATTTTGACGAATCAATGCTCCTATTTTATTTAACAATCTCTCTCGAGTAATGTTAAACCTACTCTCATATATGGCTCGACTATATTTCTATGATGGGTGCGAACATGTAAGAGTGCGTGAATATTTATGAACACTTAAAAATTCACGTAGAGTATACCGGTATATTTATATCCCTTATTGAACCCTATGATGATTTACACTACGTGGAATCTATTTCCCTTCTTTCGAATGTATAAAATAAGTCATCAAATTCACACAATTACCGTACATAATAATTGTGGAGAAAATAAAATCATATAAATTATTCAATATTCAAAAATGTGTTTTTAATGTCGAGTATGTAAAACAAAAGATTAATAATTCATATTACAAAGTTTATCGTTTTCCTGGTAAATTTTTTTTTTTTTTAAATAGCTTAACATGTTATGAAGAAGAAGCAAAAGAAATATTGAAAAATCGACATCATCCAAATAAAGTTTGAATTAAATTTTCGAGTCTTGGAATCGATCTTCGTATTTCTTGTCTCCTTCTATGCTCCCAAAATCTTTTCGAATGTGTTGTAATGCGTATCACCAGTTCTGGACGACCCTAAGTCTTTAAAAAACGTTCCAATATTTGTTTCCATAAGAATTTGAATCAAATTAGGAAATCGGGAATTTTTTTCCGATTTAGCGGCGCCTAGTATAAAATTGGGCTGTCGCCCAAGCATAGAAAATAGCCTCTGTTATTGAGGTTTAAAGTCGGGCAGCCGCCCGACCAATACAACTGGGCGGCTGTCTAGTTACAAAAATTTCGCGAATTTTCCTTGCAGTGAATTTTTTCATGCTTTCTTCCATCTTGGTCATCCGCATCAAATTACTTCAATTTTAGTACTTCAACTTTTATTCAAATACATATTAGTCTTCAAACTTTCATCCATTGACCAATTAATCATTTTTTCTTTACCAATTGCTTAGAAACATATCGAAAACTGAAATAAGATAAAAGTACCCTAAGTTAAGTAAAATTCAATACTAAAACGATACAAAATTTTAGTACTATGGCCCGAATAAGTGCAAAAATGCACTTATCAAATAGGAATACATTTTATTCATTTCATTTTCATAAAACACGTTTCTTCTTTCAGTTATAAAAGAATGGTGAGGAGGGAAAAAGGGTGAATTGGATCATTATGAAACTTTCCCTCTATAAATTCTCTTCCTCTCTCTCTCTCTGTCTTACCTCTTTTCTATCTCTGTAATTCAATTTCGTTTTGTATTGAATTCTATATTTTCAATATAAGTGTTGGTTTTTTAAAAAAAAAAAATTAAATAGTAAAGCTTTGCTAGTTGCTGGAATTAGTAGATTTGCGGTTGAGATTTTAGCTCAACCATTACATGCATTACTGAATAGTCGTGTATAATTATATTCATTAGAAGTAGTGATGAAAAGTCGTATAGAATCACTATCACACATCACCATCGGTAATAAATAAATTATTCTTTTTCCCATTTGAACAACTTATATTGCATTTTTAATTTGATAATTTATAATAATTACTTTTAATTATAATTTAAAAGAATCACTTAGGTAACACGTATCTATAAGACTATGGTACTTTATTTAGCTTGAGCTCTAAGTTTTATAGTTAAAATGGAAGTCTAGTGTCTTTCAAATTCGGGACCTTCCATTTATGCAAGGGCATCTTATTCTTTATAAAAAGTGGTGTCATCATCATATATTGTATATTCGGATCAAAGATAATAATACAAATTTTGTTTATCGTTAGATTCTTTAAGCTAGGTACGAATTCAGTGACAAGGAACTTCCAACGTGCTAGAATTGAGGACTAGTCTTGGATGAAGTTAATAATTTTGGTAGAAGTTGTATCAATTTTTCTAAAAACATCTGAATAATACAGCATTTGAATAATTTGAGTTAAGTTTGAGATACATTTTAATGTTTGATGCGGTACGGTTCAATGCATAGAAGGAGCAAACTGTAAATTATTACTCCGCAAAGCTTGGTTATATTAGAATTGCAAATGGTGATTTTCTATTTTGATTTTGTAGGATTTTTCAATAAATCGGAAGGAGTGGTGAAGAATGATTCTATACCATGCTCGAGAGTGTCTTTTCTTGTGGAGGACATATCCTTTTTTAGATATATAATATTTATGGGGCATTTGTTCCTTCTACGAAATGCGTTCGACATTGAATTTTATTCTGGTGGGTTATGATTCTCAGTACGCATTAATGAAGTTTGTAACTTCATGATAACAAAAAAAATATAACGTTAACGTTATATGATTATTACACAATTTATAATGTGAAATGCACATGTAAACAGCGAGAGATGAAATATGGTTTCTTGTAATATGAATCGTAATATAACATATCAACTATTACATCACTACTAAAACTTCTAAATTCAAATCATCGAAAATTTATATACACAACAAAGAGTTTAAATCACAATTCGTAATAACAACTCAACTAACAATTTCAAATTCAAATTCAAGTTGTCAAAAAATTACATAAACAATTACAGAATTAACACAGATTGTAAATTACAATCATTATTGTAACTTATTAATAGCAGGGTTTCCCAAATTACATGTAAAGAAATTGCATACACCATAATTTGCCCTATTTTCATATAAAGCTAGTTTACATGTTGTCAGGGGCGGACGCAGACGAAAAATGTTAGAGGGGCACAATTACAATTTGAAAAAGTGATGAAAAAAGGAACGTGAGAGATATCTTATTACAATTGTTCTCTACGTGTTCTCATATTTTGATAACGTTCCATAATTACATCATTTTCAATCTTGTCAAATACATCTTTTTCAATAAATGCAATCAAACTATCATTCAACCATTGAACTCCAATACGATTGCGTAGACGATTTTTGACAAAAGTCATCGCAGAAAATGATCTCTCGACTGTAGCAGTAGCCACGAGAAGAACTAAGGTTAATGTCA
>CAIGRB010035610.1:0-32103 GCA_903798255.1 Fraxinus quadrangulata | reverse complement strand
GGGTACGCAGCCGGCAGCACTCTTAGGCTCCAGCTGCCAGCTGATGCAAGGCACAGAAGGGAGCTGCGGAGAGGAGAGGAGAAAAATTAAAATGCTGAGTTCGTTGTGGGGAGAGTTGGAGAGGAGAGGTAGAAGAAATGGAACTTACCGGCGTTACCGCGACTGTGCTTCTACTCTGCCGCCTCTGCTGCTGTGTTTTTGCTTCTGTGCGGTCTGCGCCTGTGTATGGGAAGAGAGTGGGAGACTGGGAGCTGCGGTCCTGCGAAGATGAGAAGGGTCGACCGTCGACGGGAGTGCGCCGGTGGCTGTGCAGGGGCGGACGTGGGGGTGGGAGAGAGAGCGAGAAAGAAACTGACGACCGAATGTGGTTCACTGGTTTGGATGTTTTTGCAGACCATCGTGTTGTTAGGGTGTTTTTGCATTATTTAAAAAAAAGAATAAAAATAAAAAAAATAAAGAAAATAATTCAAAATCTAGGGGGGCACGTGCCCCCCAGGCCCATCCCCCGTCCGCCCCTGCATGTTGTAATCTTGCAATAATTAACAAAAATCAATATTTTTCAATTCATTCCCTATGGACTATTTGTATAAATTGTCCATGTTCTATAAATTGAGCTTACGCTGATTAGGAAAAAGTAAAAAGGTTGTAATTGAGCAATATTTTGTAAATAAATAAACAACTTCTTTATGGTAAAACCAATTTAAGTTTATCAAGTTTTGGGGTGAACGGGTCATACCTAAACTTCTTTTAATGGTTTATACATTTGTTTGTAGTCTTGTGCGCGGCCAATGACTAAGGAGTTATAGTCTTAATAAATCGCTTGGGATCTTGTCATTTTTAATCCCGTTGAATGGTTGTGATTCCGAGGCTCAAATGTGTCTGTGGAGATGTTTCATTCAGTATGAGTGCATTTAACATAAAACCATATTGTATCTTAAATCGTCAATTAAGATTTTGTTGTCGAACTAAGTGGCGTTCGGTCTTAGTTCTTATGACACTATTCAAAACATGAATAATATTTTTTAAAAATGAAAAGGTTATGGTAACTTCGAGATAACTAGAAAAAACTAACCAGGGTTAAGATTAGAAATTAAGTAAATAATGTATTTGATATATTCATGGAATAGAACTACAAGTTAATAAAAGAAAAAAAAAGTATTGTACAAGTTTAAAAGGAGAGATACAACATTTATTAATTATTTTTTCAATCTAATTTTAAATTAAGAAAATAAAAATAAGTTTCTCGGTCGCACGTTTCTTTGAGACGAGGCACGGGATCACGATAATTGATCAGCCTCACTTTATTGAAATATTGTGACCTGGGTTAAAAAATTTCAAAAAAAGGTTGATGATATGCGTTTGCCGGGAGTCGAACCCGGGTCTATTGCTTGGAAGGCAATTATCCTAACCGTTGGACTACAAACGCACATTTGCTAATGTTTTAATCCATTTATAATATAAAGTAAAATGTATACCAAGCAGGGGAATTTATTATTTATCTACCTTAGTTGCTGCCTCTACTTCTTGATTTCTCGAGAACAGATGGAAAACGTGTTCATATCATTTTATTGAACAGTCTACCCATACCATTGTTTGAAAAAATCCTTTTAACTTGAGTTGATATTTTTCACAAAAAGCAGACTCGATAAAATTTCACTAAAAATTTAAGATGATTTAGAATCATCTTTTTCTTCAGAAAATTACGATCAAACAATTCCCAATCAAGATCTTTGCAAATCGAATTATCCATATAATTTACAAAAGGGAACTCTAGATCTCTCTCTCTTTATATAAGATTACACAATATTCTTTTAGACAATAAGCAATACACATGAATTTGCCAAAAAGATCCATACAACGTGAAGAATTTCTTAATCCCAGTCAATTATAGGCTAACTTTGGTCCTAATTCCTCACAGGATTATGCCTGAACTGTAGCAAAAAGAAAGGAATATCACAAATCAATTATGGCCTAACCAATTTGTTTGTGAATTCAGACTAATGGCCTATTCTCTGCGTCTTCTTCATCGGCTCCATTTCCCGGTGTCTTCACATGCTTCGGGTGGATTTTTCCCCGAGTACTGGATACAACAGCCTGGTTAGGAGGTTTAGTATCAGGGACGAGCTTCAGTATAATTCCCATGGCTATGAGTAACAACCCCGAACCATGTTGTTCCGTAAGAGGCTTCGTAAAAATTAAGTATGACAACAACAAAGTCACAGCCTTTCGTGCTGTTGTTATCTGCAAGAGCAAAGAAGTACATAATATGAAATAAATGTCCCAATACGAATTTTTATGGAGAAGAATCCTACATGCTGAAAACATAACAAATGTCAAGGTGTAATCACCATTGCAGTGGTGGCAGCCCCGAAAATGGCAATGAGCGATAAAACAGAGACTTGACCAATAAATGTAGCCATTGCTTCAAAGATGAGCACCCCGTAGACATAAGGATGCTGCAAATGCAAAATTAACGAACTGATAAATGTAAAAGAACAAATATACATAGAGGAGTACAGAAGCAAATAGAAAAGCAACAGGTCAGGCCGAACAAGAAATCACTCTCTCCTTACCTCAGCACAAGAATTCCAAGCCTTAAACAACTCTCCGGTCAAAATCATTGGCGGTAATAGGAAAGGCAACCCGATCAACGTTGAGCAAAATAGCATCTCCATCTGAGAGAATTAGAGCTATATAGATTCACTGAAAAACGATATGCGATGTCATCTAGAGTATAAGCAGTGGCATATAATTATAAACACCTGACTAGTTTCGGGATTCATGGTGAAAATTGCTTCCTGCAAGTTACCGAGAAACGAATCCATGACTAAAGCGCCTAAAATCATCAAGACGCCAATGACACTAAAGTTCGGAGAAGTGTTAGCATCTGCTAAGGTGAAAAGAATCAGCCCAATAACTAGAAGCACGGCAGATATGTATTCGTGAACAGGGTATTTTCTTCTCAAGCCGGGGATAAACGCGCCCATTATCATCACAGGTAATACCTGTACTCAACAAACAAACGAGCTCATCAATTTAACAAATTGCAAATCTCACACATTATAGTATCAAAATCAAAGAGCAATGTTGCAACTTGGAAGTAAGGATGAACCAGAAGAGGTCAAACCAATCAAAGTGGTCTGTAAACTAATTAAAATGAACATCAAATGTTGAGTTGGTCTAATCACGATCTTTGAATATATTATCACTGACCGATTCCAAAGTCAGTTTCAAGTATGATATACCTTTGTCGACTTGAACATGATCTGTGCAGGATAATTAAGATAAGCCAAGGAACCCTTTGTTAATCCATGAGAACCCATAAGAACAGCAGAGAGCTTGACATATGTTTTCCATGGATTCACCTTTTGCTTAATGGTGAAACCTTGTAAATATATCAGTACCAAATAAACAAAGCCTTGGACAAAGGTAAAATACCACCCATAACTGCAAAACATCATGTATAATTTTTTTTAATTCAATATGAGCCACCGGAATAATTAGCACAAATGTATTATAATTAAGCTATCGGAGAATGGGGGATGGACCTGAATTGGAGCCTATTATATACATATTCCTGCAAGCAGATATGAAAATTTTCATGGTTAGTCAACTTTGCAACTTCATTATTCACAATTATCCAATTCTATACAGATCTGAGCTTCATAGAAACTTTTGAATCAATGGAACAGTGAAATGATCAACAAAGTACTGCTATGCAAAGCCAAAAATCTTGAATTTCACCGCCAAAAAAGTAAAATCAACCATTGAAAACGAATTTACAGAAAATTCCGAAATTTAAGAACCCTTTTTAAACCGATTCTAATGTCTAAACTGCGCAGAATTGAATTGCCGATCATTCATTGTATCCCGTTTTTAAGAGACTTCTCTTCATCACGAGACTGACTCAAGCGAATTAACAAACAAATAACAGGCAAACAAAAATCCAAGAATTCAATTCACCCCATAAAACCAAAACACAAAGGGTCCAATGACACAAAGAATCAAACAAGGACAACTGCAATTATTACGAATATATATACAAGAAAAACTTAAACGAACCTCACAAATGCCATTGACAAGATAACCAAAGAAGAACCCAGAAGAGCATATGAGAAACTGTTGCCAAATGGGTCTATCAGTTAAAGAAATCGCAAATAGAGACCTTGCTTGATCTTCCTTCTTCATTTCTGATGAACCCAGTTGGAATCAAAACCCAAAACTTTATACAAAACGAAATTGCATGGCCTTGCTTTATCTACAGAGGAGTAAAAGGTGGATTTTTTTTTATAGAAGAAAGAAAGGGAAGGGAGTGAAAGAATACTTTTGAATGTACAAGAAAGGTATCAGAATTAATAACTTAATAAACTTCCCAGTCACTCTCTCCCTACTTTTTTCTCCGTATCCGTTCTAGGGAGAAAGAAAGAGAGGAATGAAAGCGTGAGCGTGCGTGTTTCTGTAGAAAATCTGAATTCTATAAAGGCTGAGACCAGAGAGGATTTGAGGGAGCGAGTCAGCGAGAGATAGTTGATGACTGAAAAGACAATTGCTGAATTTCATTAAAATATATGGATTAAAGTATGAAGTATCAACCAAGTAAACTGTAGCTGTTAATTAGGTCATTAATAATAATTATATAATTAGCAAAATCAGGCCATTGAATTGGGATAAGATCCTTTGTAACTCAAAAAGTCCAAAAGAAAATTTTAATAAAGATCCAAATAGGGTAGTTTGCGTGAACGGCGAAGTAGAAGAGTCGATTACAATATGATATACTTGAAAATGCTGCTCAGCATAAATATCAAGGTGGTACAAATTTTAATTGGATTATCTATTTTAAACATAAATAGCTTGATCTATTGGTACACGCATGACACTTAGTCAACACTCATAAATGGTGTATATATACACCTTACGTCCTATTGAATAATAATGAGAACTCTTTAATGAATTCACGCAATCGCTTATTCAGTCAAGTTGGGTTATACCACATATTAACCATGTCGTGTTAAGTGAGTCACTGAATTTGAAAGTAAAATACAGAAAGAAAACTAATAAGATTCAAATAGGGTCGGTTGCATGAACTACGAAAGTGAAGAGTCAAATTCTACACGATATGTTTGAAAAGGCAAAAGAGCTAAAAATTGGACGGTAAAAATTGAGTTAGGTTATTTATGTATAAACCTGCTTCGAATCTAACAATTCAATTTACTTTACTCGTGTATCGTTACCAAATCAACACACGTTTAGGTGTACAACTATGAATACACTACGTGTTAACTTTCATGTCATTGTACATATATGAATGCACTGTGTTAACTTTCATGTCATAGTCAAATAATGCGTCCTAAGAACCTTTGTACTTTGTGTTAACTCTCGGAAGATTATACATGATTATTAGAGTTAATCACGCTACAATACTTAATTAAGATTATTAAATTTTGTATTACCCGTGTTTGTTTTATTGTCCCATCATTAGCTAATCCCATTATTTGTTTAAGTAATCAATAATTGTTTACTAATTTGTAAAGAGCATGACCACTTTGAAGCCTTCCCTTGATTATACAATATTCACACTACAATCTACGTCTTGCTCATTGATGATCAATAATTGCTTATTTAAATTTTTCTTCATAAATTAGGTATTCAATGACAATCTAAAAGCTTTGCAATCTTTAGAGTTGATCTAGAGTAGTCAAGTCAATTTTCGCCAACTAAAGTAGACGTATTTTGAGTTTCAACTTTATTTGACAAACTCAAAATATTTAGTCCTTGTTGGATTCAACTAAAAATAAGATCTTTAATAGTTTTGGATAAAAAATTATTGAATGGAAAATTAAAATTAATTATTGACTTGATTTAAATTTTTATCAACTTTTGAGCTAAACCAAATAAGAAGTTGAAATGAAATGTTATTTCAACTTAATGATTGAGAATTCCAAAATATTAAATGAATTTATTATGTTTTGAGAGTTGTTTAAGATCTATTTAAAATATAAATAAAATGGTATGTATTTATGTTATATAAACGATGCCAAAAAGGTTAACCGGCGATATTTTGCTTGTTGAGTATCAAGAACGGATAAAGTAAACGGAAAACTTAGTGCCAAGTCCCTTAACTTTTCAAATAGTGTTATTTTTGCTCGTCAACAATCAAAAGTGAGGTTTTCTATTCTTAAGTCTTAACCTATTTAAATTTTTGAATTTGGATCCTCAAGTGAAGGTTGCCGTTAACGTAAATATTAAAATCGTACATAACCTTTCAAATGACATAAAATTAAAGTGAAAAACGGTGAATGATAATGCGAGGATCTAGATTCACATATCAAATTTGACTTTCATATCGATTTTAACATTTATTTAGACACCTTCTGTTATTTAGGTACTTTAATTCACAAATTTAAATAAATTGATAACTCAAAACTTTTTAATTTTTTTAAGTATGTAGAATTATGAAATTAGGGTCAACAATAACATGTTACTTTAATCATTATCAAGCTTGACGCGTATATTGAGGCCTATTTTAACCGACTTTTAATTTGTAAATGAATAGGACTATCAAACACAAATTTAGATAATTATATTTGATAGATTCGATTAAATAAATTATATGACATTTCATTTTAAGTAAAATTATCATTTAATATCATGTGTTAAACAGCATTACTCTTATATTAATTTTTTTTTTTAAATTATTAAAAACCTATTATGAGTACTGTTATTGATAAGGAAAACCAGGAAAAAAAAATTAAAAAAAAAATAATCAAGAACACCTGTCCCCGCCAGCAGTAAATGAATACAAGTGAAAGTGGGCCCGGAGAGCTTGTTTCAATGCCACGTTTTAATAGTATGATATTTCTTTAAGCGGGGCCCATTACCGGTGGATTTTGACATTAGCGTAAAATCCAACCCAAAAACCCGGTTTTGTCAAATTGTTTCCTCAAAATTTGTCGTTCTTGACCGAGTCACTGGCGTGGATTGAGGATGCTACGTTGCGTCAGAAATCATTCTATTTTGGATCCACATTTTTTAAGTGGTTGTTTGGCAAAGTTCAGCCCCTCTTGCCTACCAAACTTTTCAAAAATAGAGTTTTGAATAATAATTTTTTAAAAAATATATAATCTAAAAATAAAATAAATAAATTTGAATTTACGTACAAAATATTTTATTACGTGAATGTTTAGTTGAAAATAAATACGCAAAAAAAAGAGTTTAAAAAGTATGGTTGTTAAATAGTGGCTTAATTGTTTTAGAGTATGTTTGGAAAATGTTTTAGAGTAATAGTAATTTTTTGAAGAATATGTAGTTAAAAAGTAAGAAAAATTTTAAATTTATGTATAAAATTATTTTATTGGAAGAATTTGTAATTGAAAATGTGTGTGAAAAAAAATGAATTTTTAGATAATGGGGATGAAACGGGAGCTTAAGTTAATCAAATTTAATTTTTATTCATGTACATTTCGTAAGATCTATAACTTCATGTTCACTTATTATATTCAGCATGACTCGTAACTTAAAACACAGCCGAACAAGCAAACAATAGATTTATTATTTAATATATATATATTAAGGTGAAGTCTTCCAAAATATTTAAACTTGTCGAAAGTTCACTAGCGAGACAAATTGAGTTTCATACTTTGTATAAATTTAGTTATAATACTCATTTATGATAAATAAGCAAGTAATTGACTAAATACGACGAATGTGATTTGATGTGAGATATTGTTAGACCAACCACTGGGGTAATAGATTTTGGATCATTAGCTCCAATTTGGTAGCCATTTTTTTAAATAGATTTTGTGAAAAATAATTTTTTTTAAAAAAAAATGTATAGATAAAAAGTAAGAAAAAGCTATGAATCCACATATAAAATTATTTTATTAAAAAAATTTAATTGACAATGAATTTAAGAGAAAATGAGGACCAAACAAAGACTTATGATAAAAAAACTTCGAAGATAATATTCCATACCCTAAAGATACAATTATATTTATTTTACCAATACTTGAACTAATAACTTGCAATAATTCGTGTAGTTTAGAGTATAAGAGGTTAGAAAATGTAGTTTTGTGTTACTTGGAGCAAGTTATGTCAATTTGGTATTCATTTTTGGTGTACACTGTCGCAGAAGCTTGCTCCAAGCTTTATGAAAACGGTGATTTTTGGACTCAATTTCACGTTATCTTTTTCTATCAAACAACCAATTCAAACGACTCCAACCCATAACAAATATATTCACCACGGTTGCTCCTCAATCTCACCCACAAATAACAAGATAATTATGATAATTTGTAGCCACAGAGGCAAGAAGAAAAACTATGAAAGAAGGCAAGAAACAAGACGAAAAAAATCAAAGGGAAGCCAAACGCTTTTCTTCTTTTGCAGGCTGACAGTTTCTCTCTTGCATACACACGATTTGTTTCTTCTTTTTCCACACAAATCACACACTTTACGGTTAAGGTAAATACACCATATATACATGTTAGATTAGACTTTAGTTGGACCAATAAAATACTTAAATATGTAATATATATGGACTATAAGCAACATTAATTTTTTAAGCTACTTTCAAAGTCCATGCTGTTTTTGGGTCAAGCATTTGGACTTGGTTGTTGATAACAATTTACTCCAACATTTACATCATGGCTCGGGACTTATTGAGTATTAAAACCCAACATCAAGTCACGTTTTAAGTCCATTAATATTAATTCGATGGGTCTTGTCTGTTTGGTATTATTGTCTGTGCACACTAAATTTTGATTCCACTAGTATTACTTGGAATAGATCATGCCAATTTGGTCAAATCATTGGTGCACATCAAGTTTCGACCACTAGTGTTATAGGATGGGTCATGTTAGTTTGTATACATCAATTGTCACATCACCTTTCGAGTACAATTGAGGTTAAAATAATATTTCCTTGGGAAAAACTAAAAAATAATATATCATAATTATTGAAAGCTAATGTTTCATGGTCTTCGGGGGCAGTACAAAATAGTGGATGTGTCGTGGGTATGTAGATAGAAGACATTCATTAAAAATAGTGCTCACAACACATAAAAAGAGTTCTACGAAATATGATCGTGCTGCTATTTTTGTAAATTCTCTATTGACACCCAATAGGCTATATATGGGGTTCTTATCCATCCACATGAGTTGGGCCAAGACCTGAACTTGGCCCGAAGTAAAATTAAAGCATGGGAAATGGGTTAGAATTGCCCAGTTGTAACCCTGTTAGCCGAAACAACCCTTAAGGCCCAAATACAGTTCTTGATTAGTCAGTGATTTATTAATTTATTTTTGGATTTATTAACTTCATCAATATCTTTTCATATTAGAATAACGATTGATTTTTTTTTTTTAAATTCGTCTAAAAGCCATCATTCAACGCTATTCAAGACAAATAGTAAGTCACTATGTGATGTGTAATAAAATATTACATTACTTAAAAATGTCAAAATCGTGCATAAGTTCGATCATCACTGATAGATGTCACATAATGTATTCATCACAAGTAACAAGCCATCATGTATACGATTTTATAAAGCATTTCAATTATTAAAAATAAGATATACAAGGTTGATCGAATAAGATTAAAAACATAATTCATAATATTACTAACTCATTATCATTTTCAACCAAAGGCTAAAACCAAGATTATAAGATAGTCTTATACCCTCGCGCACGTCACTCATATAATTCCACCTAAGTCATACTCATATCAGTATTCCTAGTCAAGATTCCAGGTCAAATGGCAAGATGCGATACAAGACAATCTAGTCTCAGAGGCTACTCAATACATTATTGAATATTACCCCGCCTTGCTATACAAAAGGACCTATAGAAAGCCACGGAAAGCACGTCACATGTTATGGAACTGATGGGCAATGTCGTCTCCTTCGATGCCCTATATAAAGGGCTCTTTGCCATTATAGAAGGTATGCAATCGATATGCAAACTTTTTATTCTATATTGGCTTTTACTTATTTTGCTATAAAAGGCGAAAACAAGTTTTTAGTCAAGAGTACAAAACACTGTTGGTCACCATGTCTTGATCCTAATATTTTCGATGAAACTTAGGCTCAAATCCAAATTACAGAAAGTTGGGGAAGGGCTCCATTAATTTTAGCCAAATTGACAACCCAAATGATAATTTTGGAAAATAGGTCACGTGACAACCCTAAAATTTAGTTCTAATTTTGTCCATGCCCTACGAGCATTCGATCGAATCACAAGCATCGGGAGGCAGATGGGGGCAGAATGAACGAGGGTTGGAATGATGCAAGGAGGCAAGTTGGAAAAACACAATCTAAGGTGAAACTAACCCTAATTTGAATACCATTTGCACCTCACATGAAATCTTGAATTCAAATCTTAGAAACATTTGAATCAAAAACAGATAATTAATTATCCCTGTTCTTTCTCATGAAAAATGACGCGGATAATTAATTAATTACAACAAATTTAGCACATATTTATTGCCTGTCAGTTGGATTGTCTTGTGCAATTAAAAACATACATATTTAGCTTAAATAATTTATTCAATTAAGTCAACTTCTGGTCACTAATCAGTCTAACAGCTGAGATTTGCAAACAAAACCACGCCACACGTACGATTTCGACAGCCATTAAAAACCTGTTTAAATCAAATTAATATTAATTAATAGTGTTATTTCACTGAAGGCTACTGAAATTTTATTTGTTTCGTTCTCATCACTGAATTTTACAAAATGTTTCATTCAAACCGTCGTCTCAATTTGACATCCATTTTTCAATTGCACATGTCCTTTTACCCAATTGTAGGTTTTAACTGAAAGAAACTTAACATTTTGATAACTTGGTAAACAAACTCGTAGAATTTTCAGTTATAAAATGGAATGTGAGATCATCTCAAGGGCACCTTTGTCACCCAAGGATCATAAACATACCTAGAACCATCTTCACTAAGTAAAACACATTAGTGATTTGTTCTCGAGTTGGACGGTAAGAGTTGGAGTAGAAAAATCACTAATTCTTAAAACCATCATTCTTAAGATCAAAATGTCGAGCAAAAAAGGAGAAAACCCCGAGTATCCAGGAAAAAGCATAATATTTGATCGAAGGCCGGGATCTTTTTGAACAACNATGAGTCTGAATCAAATTATAGATTAATGACCATGTGTAAAATTAACCCTAATTAACATAACCATACAAATTTATTACCTTTGTTTAATCAAACTTGAGATTCAAAAAACCACTGCATGAAGCATCCAAGTTTCTTCTTCTTCATCTCAAATTACATTACAAAGTATTCCATTCTGCAGAACACACACAATCTCTCTCTTGAACTACAAATGCTTAATTTTACCTTGAGATCTTCACCATAAGAAGCTGCCTCTCAGTTTCATACTGTTAGGATATTATCCTTTTAAATCCCTTTTCGGTTCTTTCATTTTCTATATACATTTCCACTCTTTCTTCTTTAGTAAAGAGGGTGCCATAGGTTTCTCTCTCAATCTTAAATGCTCACTCTGAAACAAACAGCTTTGCTATTATAATCATTTTGCCTCATTTCAAAAAGAAACTTGAAAACCTTACTTTTTCCCACTGTTTTTCTTCTTAATTTGATGGATTCAAAGATGATTAAAGCAAAGGCAATAAAGCCATTGTTGTTGAAAGATTACTTGTTGGATGATTTTAGTTCAACTTCATCAAGTGGGTTCAAATCATTTCCCAGAAGACAATGTCGCAACACTGTTCGATTCCTCATCGACATTGACTTGAAAAACAAGAAAGACATACGGCCACCGCCCCTTTTGAAAACCCCATCAAAATCTGCTTCGTCAACGGCTCCTAATTCAGCTTTTCAATGCGTCATCAACGCCATGAAACATCTCCCATTGGCCGCCTTCGCCGCCGCCAAGTCGCTGACGGCGGCGCAGAAAAAGCACAAGAAATCAGTTCTACCCAGGAGTCTTTCTAAAAAGATCCTCAAGAAAAGATTTTGGAAGAGAACAAGTGGTCACAAAGAAATCGAACTGTGGAAATCACTTGATCATTTGGTGAAGGCGAAGCCTGGGTCCTTCAGTTCTACAAGTGAAAGCAATGACAGTAAAAGTAAAACTAACAGCTGGTCGGATAGTGATTTTACTGCTTCAGACGATTCTTTACAGTTTTCGACTGAGGTGAGAAACGACGTCGTAGCTGAGAAGAAGGTTGTTGCTTTAACAAACGACGCCGTATCTATGGACTCAACTTCCGGTAGTGAGGCCAGTGGCAGTACCAGTACCAGTACCAACTCTGCTCAAATAAAGGTAAGTTGGTGGTGAGCTAAATTTACTTGTTTCTATTTTAAATTTTAATTTATTATTAAATATTAAATACCCATCATGCATATGTCTCTGCAAGTAATGAAGAAAGGTGGGTAGCTATATTGCTGCTCAGAGCTCGTCTAAGTAGTTGTCGATCTCATTACATGTAATATTACCGTCTAAAGATTTTTTGAAGGAAGTTAACATCGATATGATTTATTTCGAAAGACTCTTATGCGAGAAGTAGAAACAAAACCCTTAAAATGTTTCAATCAAATATGTTAATTTTGAAAATTGCTTTACTGAGTTTTTTAACGTCTTGAATGATTATAGAGGTTAAGAAATGTTTTCTTAAGTCAGATAATAATTAAAAAGGTAAATTCAAAATTTTGAAAAATAATAAAGAAAGCAAGAGAATTTTGAAATTAACTAAAGAAATTGTGGTATTTCGATATTGGTGATTTTTCACGCCGGTAAAAGTGGAGGGAAAATAGCTAGGCCAATACACGTGCGGGGGGTATATGTTGGGAAAATTTATTTTGGTAATAAAATTCTATTGCATGCTTCAACGGCATAGATCACGCTACATGTGGATCCACGGCGTGGAAACTCGCGTTTGCATTTTGTTCTACGGTGCACGAGATACTAGATCCCCTCTCCTCTCTGTTTATTTCCATAATTGCCCTTTCTCCTTCGTCCCCCTTCACATTTTATTAGTATAATTCAAAACCCAGTAATATATTCTCTTGTTTGGCTGACAATTACACAATTTTCGTATTTTTCACGTAACATGACAGAACAAAAGTTTAATGTCTATTTACTTAATCGTCTTTACCTTTTTCATTAATTAACTTTTTAGATGTTTATGTTTTCTTTTCCTTGTAAATTAAACAATGATTTTTTCATGGTTGCTCATAGTTTACATTTTTGATTAGCAGTTGACCAAAGATTCGAGATGCCTAGGGATTTACTTAAGAAACTTCACTAACTCACGATAATAAAGTTCTTGAAAATTATTCAAATACGTATACTTGTAAAACTCTAAATAATTCGTATACTTGTAAACCTCGTTTAGATATTTAAAATTCGAGCCTACACTCATCCTGAGTGAAGTCCCAACTCTATTAGTACGTCGTAAGTATTTTATGAATCTCAATTAAAAAATAAAAAGAATTGAAAAACTAGTGTTATTATTTTGTTCCAAGAACTTACTACAAAAAAATACTAAGGTTTAAAAAAAATGAAAAATAAAAAAAAACTTGGCTATAATTATGAGTGCATTACAAAGCAAAAACTTTGAGGGGCTGAAGTGTGATTTGTTAATAATTTATGTTGGGGTTGAGTGGATAATGTCTATATTTATGGACTTTGTTTGTAGGATTCAACTTTTTGTCCTGAACAATATTTCATTATGGTCCAACGTTATGGTACAAGGGCTTAAACTTTGTTGGCTATCAAATAAGTATTTTTAACTTGAAGAATACCAAATAATAACAGGAGAAAGAATGGGGAAATAAAGAGAAGGAACAGTTCAGTCCAGTGTCCGTACTCGATTGTCCATTTGAAGATGATGATGAAGTCTCCTCGCCTTTTCAGCATAAGCTTGCTCTTATGGAAGGTCAACACTCTCTCTCTCTCTCTCTTCCTCTATAGTCATATCCGATAGGTGTAAGCTGGACCGTTTGAATCACTATAACTATTTGAGGTGGCACGAGCCAATTTTTTAGGCATGCCAACCAACATGTCACATTGCTATAGTCTTCACTATGTTGGACCCATAATTTTTATTTACGTCAATTTGCAGTTTATTTTATTTTCTTTTTCCCTAAACCAACCTTACACAGGGTGCTAGCCCCTACAATTGGCTTTGCCCGACTTTAGTGACTGGTTCGCCTATGGCACAACCCGTATTAGGCCCCGCCGTGCCTTAAACAGTCACACGTTAAAGAATGCTTGATTATGTTATTTGTAAGCTTACACTAAAATAAAGTGTGACATTTAATGCATCTGTAGGGACTAAGAAGAAGCTGATGAAGAAACTCGAGAGGTTCGAGTGCCAAACTCAACTCGAACCGGTCAACCTAGTCAAACGATTTGCAGGCCAGGAGTTTGACAATACTGAATCAATTGAATCTTCCTTACAACATTTCGAGGAAAAAATCATATCAAATATCGAAGAAGAACAAGAAGAAGAGAATCGAGCCGAACAAAAGGCATTGGAATTATTTCATTTAATTAAATCTACAATGCCATCACTTCACCTCAAACTAAGTGCAGAAACACTGTTACTAGATTACTTCAGAGAAAAGAACACCAATGAATACTTACTTTCGGAGAAAAAAAGGGTCGAAAAGTCATTTTACGGCGAAATATTCGACCAAGCAAGAGAATGGATTAATGGACATCCCCATGAATTGTTTCTAGAATGGGGGGTGCAGAAGAACAGACAGGCTTATGTTAAAGACATGGAAAAAGGAAAGGAGTGGACAACATTTGATGAACAAATTAAAGAAGTTGCTTTGGATTTAGAAGCTGAAGTTTATGGTTCTTTGATTAATGAGCTGTTCCTAGACCTTAAATGTGTGTTGACATAGGGACCTTGGGGGAATTTTTATTTTTATTTTTTGAATTATTTAGCTTACCTAACCCCCACCCATCGCACTCCAACCCCCCACCTCGGGTAGGAGAGGGTGAATTTTTTAGATTTTAAGGAGAATTCTTGGCGGTTCTTCTTCTTGTTTGCTCAAGATTTTATGCTATGTAATACTGGTTTTAACCTTGATTGAAAGTAGTCAATTTCATGAAATATGTTTTTAGTCTGACTTGGTCATCCTTACACTATCTTCTTTTTAATAATTGAAAGTTTATGATCCTTTAAATATGTCCGATTGATTATGAAAAATTAAGAAAATAAATTATAAAGCTATGAATAAATCATCCAATATCTGAAAATATTGATTAAATTACACAAAAGGTCACTGACTCATCAAGCCTGTAGTTGGGGTTTTCAGGAAAAAAGAAAACTGTGCCGGTTTACTATTTTACAACAGACATACACCACATTTTAATTACAATGAATATCAAAACTTTTCTTATTTTTACATTTATGTTCACAACTTTTTTTTTTTAAAATTTTTTTTTATCATCAATTCTCTATTAATTTTCACATCTTATCTATAGAGACGATTTTCGTCCAAAATATTTGTTATGAGGGTCAAAAAGACATATTTATCTCTCGCATTTTTTTAAATAACCAAAACTGATAAATAATATAAAAAATAAACAAAATATTTGTCCATCTTTTCAATGCACGCGTATTCTTCTCTTTTGTTTATACAAAATGGACTAACAATTTAGTACTCCTAATGAGAGATTCATAATGATGAAAAAAAACAATGTTAGACATTGGATTAATTAATTTGGATACAATAATATGATAGATACCACAAGAAGATAAGCACGACCAATACTGAGCATCGATCTTCACATTTTGAGCAATTGCATTGACAATACTGCAAGCGAAAAAGAGAGTTCCTCCAAGAAGCAATCAAGGATTTCGTCCCATAACATTGTAAAATGCCTAGAAACAACATAAATTAATATCAAACTCATAAAATCAACAAATCAAATAATTTAAAATGTGAAAAAAGTAAAAATGACACGAGATCATTCTGGTCGGAACCCTATTTTCAACACTTAATCCCCTATTGAGTATCTATAAAAGTGGATAATGTTCTATTGGACAATAAAAACCTCAAAACGGTTGCCAATGATACAAAATGTACAAATTACAGAGAAAAAACTATGCCCTCGTTTGAGTTTCATTATTTTCAAAATACATTTTTCTCTATTCTTTTCAACCACATATAAAATAATATTATACGCAAATTTAAAATTTTTTCTTATTTTTTAACCACACATTTTGCATCAATTTATTATTTTAAAGTACATCGTTACAATAAAATTAAGCTCAACACATGCTCTTTACATATCCGAACAACCCATAAAGTTATTGTTCGCCAAGAACAGTAAAAACCCTCTCTCTTTTCGGAACCAATCGACACAAAGAACGTAGAGTTCTTGTACATCTCAGACTGAGTAAGAATTAATAAACAAAATCAAAAGAAGAGTAGAATATCGAATGAGATATCCAAGTAGGGTTGGACAAAACGCCTGAATCAAGTGATTCTTCTTTAAGTCAAATACCCGAAATGTATCTGAATTGAGAATCGACAGGTTAGGTTCGGTTCTCAATTCTAGATCAAGAACCGAACATCCCTAATTTTTTTTTAGTCTTAAATACGCCAAGTTATTTTATTTTTTAAAAATATATTTGCTAACTAATTTCTTTAGCCCAAATTCAAAATATGATTTTCTTATTTCTAATTTACAGTCCAAGTCCAATTAATCAAATCAACCTAAATTTTACCAAAATCTCTTATTCTACCGTAGTGTCATTCTGGATAAATCAAATTGGAAGCATCTCTTTATTATTGTGAACTCATTATCTTCCTTTTTCTGTGATTTTAACAGTCAAATCTATAAATAACTCAACAAATAGATGAACAAAAAATATCACGGGATTAGACTACGTTATTTTGTAAGAGCTAAAATTGAACATGTCATTAGTTGAATAAATATAGAGTTGTCGTAGACATCGAAAAATTTAATTATTGTACGAAACCCGAAAACAAAAGGAACCAAATCGAACTCGAACGATTCCATAATTAAATTTGAACATAATGGTTTCACTTACTAAATACTTGAAAATTCGAGTTCGATTCGATTCGATTCTAAGACCACATCCAGCCCTATATCCGAGGGAGAAGACCAAGAATGTTACACAGAGATGAAAGCGTTTTTCTCTAAAATCACCACACGAAAATTGAAGCCAGATGAAGAGCTAAAAGCCACAAAAGCATCCATGAGCGGATTAGACAGTTTCAGTACGTCCACGTGTCATCATCATATGCAAACCCTCCACTAACAAATTCGTAGTTCAACACACGGTTCACTTTTGATATTCAATCCATTAGAAAGCTTGTAATTAATAGCTCGACAGACTTTCAGTATCGGAATTTCCTGGCGATTCGCTCAACGGAGGCAGCGATGTCATTCTTGGTGGGCTAACCAGCATTCCCTTGGCCATTTCCACCAGCAGATTAGTCATATCAAACATTGCCTCCTCATCTATAAAATCATGTCCATAATTCCCAATTAATTCATTTACTAATTCATCATTCGTCAGATGTCCAGCAGCAGCCTCTGCGCCACTCTCCAACTTCATCAACGCCGCCGCACAGGCAGCTGCTCTTTGAATGTCTGGTGCGGAAGGTGAAGGTGGCACCGGATAATAGCTAACATATTCCGGGAAGTTAACTACTGTTTCACTGCCTTTTAAGGCAAGCGCTGCAACGTCATAGGCGGCAGCTGCCATTTCCGGCGTACTATGTGTGCCAAGCCATATACGAGTGGTCTTTAGCGGCTCACGAATCTCCAATACCCATTTGCCACTTCGGCTCCTTATTCCACAGTATATTGGGTGCTTTCCACTGGTGGTGCGTCGGCGGAGGATACAGTGATGGTGAGTTTTTTAGCCTTTCTAATGTTAGATATTGAATGTATGGGCGGTGGTGGTATTGGAGGAAGAGAGCGGAGGGGTTCGGCTAGGTTGTGGTGGCGGGTATAGTTGAGTGATCGTGGCAGTATTTTTATGGATTTTGATGGTTGTACAGCCCCCGTTCTATTTTTATGCGGAGGTTCAGCCATGTTTAATGTATCATGTATGTAGCTATCGATAAGAGGTTTGGATATGTTAAGGATTAGAAGAAGAGAGATTATTTTGTTTACAAGGACAAAGTATGCGTGTCACTAAAAGAAAAAAAGATGGTTTAAAAGCCTCATAAATGACACTGTTCTCCATTGGCTAATTGCTCCCAATTGTAGTACACAAACAAGCTAACGTGTCGAATTATGATTGAACAGTTTGAAGAAAATAAAAATACAATACCTAATTATTACCTGTCACATGACTCTATTCTTACATCTCCGTCTTTGAACCGGTCCAATAAGCATTATTCAATTGCTCCACTTGTTGCACGATTTGGTCCCGTCTAATTAGGTCTTGCATGGACCACGAATATAACAATCAGTACTACCCCCTCAATCCTTTTTTTCTATAACTTAATAAAGATTAAAAAAAAAAAAAAACAACATATATAACAACAATGATGAATTGATGCTTGAATGAAGCCATTCTTTTTAGCAATTTTTTCATTGTGAGTTTGTAGTGTCCTTTGGCCCCTTAATTACGTTTGTTTTTCATTCAAAAAATAAAAATAAAAATAAATTCTAGAACAGCCTAACCATGGAAACTCAGATATATAGACAGCAAACCAATTTTATTTTTAGTCCGATTCCTGATTTTTAATTAAGGGTTTGTTCGAGCTCCTTTTTTTTTTTTTTTGAAAAAAAAAAGATTTTGTAATAGTGATGTTTTTGTAAATTGTGCGATTACAAAATTATGAAAAAGTTTTGCGTTTACGCGTAAAATTATTTTATTAGAAGAATGTACTGTTAAAAATGAATTTGAAAAAAAAAAATAGAGAATGAGACTCAAAGTTCTGAATTGTTAAGAATTTAGGGACTAGGAGAATTAGGCATTGGTCTTTTAGTTGGTGAATGTTTGATAAAGCTTAAATTGTAATTTTGAGCTAATCAAACATACTTTTGATTCATACAATTAGAAGAACTTATAACTACTATACATTTATTATTCATACATTATGTAGTAAATTTTTTTTTATATTGTTTTTTTTATTTTTTTTTTTTTAAAATTTAAAAAAAAAAAAAAAAAAAAAGAGTTTACATGTAAAATTATTTCATTGAAAGAATATATAGTTGAAAATAAGTTAGAAAAAAAATGAATTTCAAAGATTAATGCTCCGAGGCTAAATGGATGATATTTGACTAACGAGGTTCATTTGTTTCTTATCATAATAGTAAGTATTTTTGGATTGAAATAAAATATTAATTGTTGGGACATTTCTCTAGTTTCTTAAATTCTTGATATTTGATATTGCAAAATCAACAAGTCCAAAATATCTATATTCAAGTGCGAATTATTTCTTGCCTAGATTTATGACATTCTTAGAAATCAACTGAAATTAGAAGATAATCATGTTAAGGTATTCGTTTGAAATCAAAGAAACTTCGATGGTGTGTTCATTTCATTATTTCTATCGCCTCCGCCCTACATCAATAACTAAATAAAGCTCACATCTTTTTCACGAAAATATTCTTCTTTGCCATCTCAGTGTGCAATACTGAATTTGACTGCATAAAAAACCATCTCCTAAACCATAGATAAATATCCAAAAAAATACATCATTATGCCTCCAAAACATTCAAAAAGTGATCCAATTAAAAGACACAAAACTTTTAAGTGCATAAAAGATTATCTGTAGAACGTCCTTAGAGCATGCTGCGTAGTGGCGAAAAGTGCGAAACTCATCGGATTTTCTCCTTTAGATTACCTAAGAAGACTCATATCCCGACAACCATCTCAACAAATTAAGCAACTCTCTCTCCTTCATATCCTCCAATAATTTCAATATAAATATAGTTCGTAACTTAAAATTTCCTATAAAACGAATCATTAAGTCGTCGTCATCATCACAATTCTCAATGAGTCATTCGCATTTGATAATTATACCAACATTATAACAATAAATTGTCAAAGAACACAACCGTAAAAGTAATTTTCTCATAATTCATTCATCACACATGCGCGCGCGCATAGGGAATTGCTGTACACCGGGATGTCAACGGTGTGTATATATAATTCTAGACTATTCTTGGCTAGTTACCTTATGTGACGCCTAAAAATAATTGATTAAGATGTTGAACCAAAGTCAGTGAGTGAAATTGCAGATGGTAGATTACCTTATTTAGGTGGGTTGAATTTGTCATTGGAGTGGGATTGGATTATTTTTGTTTTTCTCGTTTTGAACAGTGAAACACTCAAAACGTCAAAAATATATTTTGAGTTTTATATTATAAATTTGATGTTGTTTTCGAAAATACATTTTCAAAAATGTCAAGCCAAAAAAGTTTTAGGTATTTTGCAAAATTTTCTCAAGTGCCCTTGTTTGGAGGCATAATTTGTAATCACTATTGGTTAAACTTATTTTTTATTTACACATTACTTAAAAACTATAAACCCTACCTACTTATTCACTACTTATTTTTATGTATTTATAAGTGAAATTAATTATAAGCACTTTCCAAACAAGCAAGAATCAAGTATACGTGTAGACAAATATAATCCGTAGAGTTTATATTTGACATTTTTTTGCCCCTTCCCATTCAAAGACTCGATAGATTTGTACTGCATGCTATTAAAGAATAAAGGTGGATTTAAGCAAAAGTACGTAAAGAGTTTTCACGATTTTCTCTATGTCACCAACCTAATTGTTTTCATTAATGATATCTCCACCTAAAATAGGAGCATTTACTGATCAAATATTAAAATTATGAATTTGCTAAGTTAGAGGCAAGGACGAAGAATTGAGAGCGACCGCGAAAACGACGCCCCAAATTTAGTGAAAAGGCAGAAGACTGAGAGGTACCCTTCAGCACCCTAAACCATCCCCACAATAGGATTAGGGCCTCACACTACCATGTGAACCCCTTAAAAACTGGCCAAAACAAAGAGCTGTTGAGGTCGGATTCTCTAAGTGCAATTTATTCGTATTTCCATGCAATATATATTCTCTCATGTCATAGAAATTGAAACTTTGTGCACGTTTGAAGTTAGGCAGTAGACTAAACTCGAGATTTGCACAATAAACTTAATATTTACTCAGTACACTCGATTTTTGTATATAAAACTCGAGATTGACCAACAAATTTTGAGTTTGCCAACAAACTCGGGATTTGACTTGTTAACTCGTCGAAGTCTAAAAAATTCAATATTTGTCTAGCGTAAATTTGTCATTTCACTCATCAAACTAGAAATTAGGTACGACACCTAATTCAAAATTCATTCGACTGGAAGGTGATGTGAATTAGGGTATATATGTCATGGAGGAGGGATTTCATCTAGGTATGTAGCACTATTTTTGTGCGATTACATAAACAAGGGAATTTCCGTAAATTGAACACAAATACAAAGATTGCAGTCCAGATGGATGGATAATGTGAAATATTAATTTATTCTTCTCTCTCTTATTTTAAATCACACAACCTTCCATAAAATAATATTACATATAAATAAAATAAAAAACTCCGCCTTTTTCAATCACATATTTTCAAAAAAAAAAAAAACTATTTCAAATATTATAATTTCAAATATTGATGTCCAATCGGGGCTTAACTTACTAGGGGGTTGTCTGGACCTGGTTTTTGAAGCAAAAAAATTGATTTCATAGTCGTTACGTGTAAAATTATGCCGTCTTTTTTTACTAGCCATCTCAGAGGTGGGATCTACCTTGACAAAGTAATGATCAATGTTTCAATTATAAACTGATGAAGAATCAACACCAGACACGATTTAGGACTTTCAAAGACCAAAAGTGACACGAGCCTATTATGCCCGGTTCGGTAAAAATTAAAATTCAGAATGTAATCTAAATTAAAGTTAACAATTAATTTTAATCATATAGTTTGTAAAATTTATAATTTTTAACCATATATTTCATTGAAATTTACTTAAAATCTTATTTTAATCGCTACCAAATAAGAATTATAATTCTTAAACTTACTTTCAATAAGAAATCCGTACTAGAGATTCAGTCTATTCTAAAGCAATCTTGTAAATGACTTCGAGCAATTAATTCTCCCTGTCTCTCTCTGCAATACACATGCATTAGTTAATTTATTGCTTATTTTATCTTAAGAAAATATTCAAAAGCCTGTTATTAATAGCCCCACAGACTTTCAGTATCAGAATTTACCGGCGAGTCTCTCAACGGCGGCGGCGACGTCATTCTTGGTGGGCTAACCAGCATTCCCTTTGCCATTTCCATCAGTAGATTAGGCATATCAAACAGTGCCTCCTCATCTACAAAATCATGTCCATTATTCCCAATTAGTTGATCATTTGCTAATTCATCATTCGTCGGCTGTCCAACGGCAGCCTCTGCGCCAATCTCCAACTTCATCAACGCCGCCGCACTGGCGGCTGCCCTTTGAATATCTGGCGCGGAAGGTGAAAAGGGCACTGGATAATAGCTAACATATTCCGGAAAGTTAACTACTGTTTCACTGCCTTTTAAGGCAAGCGCTGCCACGTCATAGGCGGCAGCTGCCATTTCCGGCGTAGGATGTGTGCCTAGCCATATACGAGTAGTCTTTAGTGGCTCTCGAATCTCTGATACCCATTTGCCACTTCGGCTTCTTATTCCGCGGTATATTGGGTGCTTTCCACTGGCGAGTCGTCTGCCGGATGGCGAGGAGCTGGTGGTGGTGAGTTTTTTAACCTTTCTCATATGCAGTGGTGTTGGTGGAGGAAGAGAGTAACAGGGTGTTTGGCTAGGATGTGGTGGCGGGTTTAGTTGAGCGATCATGGTTGCACGATGATGTGGAGTGTCTTCCATATTATGTATGTAGCTATCAGTACGAGGTTGGATTTGTTAGGATTGAAAGGAGAGACAATTTTTGGTTTATAAGGAAATAGAATGCGTGTCAATGAAAAGCCAAGCCGTGGGGAATTCGTGGGCTATATGCCAGGGTTCTTGTTTCAACGTGTTAGATGGAAGGAATAGACATGAAATTGCTTTTTTTCTCAAGGAACTTGGATTGGTGGTGGTTGGTTGCTATCTTATTTATCTATTTATTTCGTAACGATTAAGTGCTCACGAAATTTGATACATTTTAAATTATAGTAAGGTGTTAAAATTTAAATGATTGGATACATTATATTCTCAGTGGGAAAGATATGTTGTTAGTTGTTTTTGTTGTATTCTTTTATCTTTACAATGATTAATAACCATTGAACTGAGGTATGTGTGTAAGTAGATTCGTAGATTGTAAGTTTTAACCCCCCCCCCACCCCCCTCCCCTCCTTTTTTTCCTGATCTCTCCCGAAGGTACAATCTAATTAAGTCTTGCATGGACCACGACTACCACGACCAGTACTACTCCACGAGTCCCCTTTTTTGTTTTTTTCCCTATTACTTGATAAAGAACTTTTAATAACAACAATGATGGATTGATGCTTGAATGAAGCCATTCTTGTTAGCAAATTTTTTTTTTCATTATTCTTTTTGTGACTTTGTAGAGTATCCTTTGGCCACATAATCATGTTAGTCTATCATTCAAAATAAATAAATAAATAAATAATTTCGAACAGCCTAAGCATCCACATACAGATATAGTCGGGACAACAATTTAATTTTTATTTTTAGTCCGAGGGCTGATTTTTTAATTAAATGGATGTTATTCGACCAACAGGGTTCTCTTGTTTCTTCCACAACTTAGCATTCAGCACCCACAGTTAAATGGATGATATTCGACCAACGAGGTTCATTTGTTTCTTCCATAAATTAGCCCTCAGCTACCAAGGTCCAAAGGTAATATGAATGTACCCACGATTTTGGACGGTTAAACTTAAACTGAAATTATCAGAAAATTAGGACATATATTTGAGTCATTGGTACATTCGACATATCATAATTTAATAATCGAAAATGATAACGTAATATTAGAGAGCTTATAAATATAAACATTCTTAATCAATTGTTTTTCTCTTAAAATAGAAAAATAAATTGAGAGATGTAAAGTAAATTGGACTACTCATGTGCACTTCTGGAATAATATTCACTTCTTTAAAATACACACCTCAATTGGTGTTTGCTATTTCTAGTCCCCCGGTTTTAATCAAAGTCAATGGTTTTGAGAATAATGATTCCTTAATATCTTCCATAATCACTGGTTTTCTTGCTTTTGTTGGATTTTTTCTTTATTGGTCAACGTAACTATTATGAACTATTCTATAAGTGCATTAAAAGTAATACTTAAATATGTGTGAATGTTAATTAATTTATAATTAATATCAGAGAATTTATATATTTGACAATGCATGTTAAATCATTTATTTAATTTATAATTAAGTAAAACTAGTTGTTAATTAGACTACATGGACGTGGATAATGAAATGTATTCTTGAATGCAAAATTCTAATTAACTTATAATTAGAATTAATAACATTGAAATGTATAAATAAAGATGAAGATTAATTCAATTAATGTGAATGTTAATTAATAATATAAAATTCATATATTAATGAAAGCACACAGATGAAATAAATTAAAGACATTGAAAAACGAAAAAATAAGGTATTATTGAAATAATTGAGTTACAGTAAGGCTAGATCTTTATAACAATAATATAAAGATGCAAATGCAAACAAAGTATCTAAACTCGGTCAATTATAACGTAGTAAAAATTATTAATATAGCAAAAATAAAATTTTCGATAATTCAAGCAAGACAAACTCAAATTGTTTTTAACGGCGTTAAAGATCTTTATGTACTTGATCTAAACTTTGGAACCAATTGCCAATACAGCCGAAGAAGATACGGAAGAAGTTCGTATCGAGAGAGAAGAGGCAAGATGAGGAATTTCTTATATCTAAATAATTTGAATTCAAAATGTTATATAATATTCATTTGTTGTCTCAAGTGCATGAATTAGAAGTCATTGTCAACAAATTGAAAGTGGTAGCCACCGGAATCCTTTTAAATGGGAGCAATTATTGCTAAACTCTTTGGGACTTGAAAAAGATATAGGAAGCAGATTTTGAAAACTTCTCTTTGGAAAACATTTAAAAAAAATCTTCGTATATAGGAAGAATCAAAGGTAAAAGATAAGACCGAAAGTTCTTATGATGACTCTTCAAAAACCAATGCCATGAACAATGTGATAACTCTAACAAATACAAGAAGAAAATGAAACTTCTTGGTCCTAAAATGGATCAAGGAAAATTCAAAACCAAGTCCAAAGGACCTTGTCTTTATGGAAAATCGGGTCACTGTGCAAGAGATTGTAGGCACGTAAAGCAACAAAAAAAGGAAAAACAAATGAATTCCGTTGATGGGATTATTACTATGGTAAGCGAAGTCAATTCAATCCAAAGCAAGGTTCCAGGTTGGTGGTATCATACCTGCGCAACTGTACATGTGTATTATGATAAATTTCTTTTCAAAACTTATCATGACAATTGATGATGGTCAAGAGATTCAAATGGGAATGAAGATTTAAAGTGATTGGCAAAGGGAGTGTAGAGATTATCTTCACTTCGGAAAAGAAAATTACTTTGACCATTGTCCTTCTTGTACTGAAAATGAATAGGAACTTAGGAAGTAGGATTCTCTTGAAAAATCCAAGAATCAAACCAGTATTTGAGTCGAAAAAACTTGTATTAACCCATAATAGGTATTTTGTTGGAAATTGATATTCTACTGAAAGAATGATCAAACTTTGTACTTTTGAAAATGATTCTAATAAAAATAAATATTTTGCTTATGTTATTGATTTATTTAATTTGTGGCATGGTAAATTAGCAAACATAGAAATTAGCACTATTAAAAGAATGATTAAATGTGATTAATACAATGTGAAGTTAATATCTAAGTGTGAAACATGTATTAAATCAAAGATAATTAAAAAGCAATTTCATATTGTAGAAAGAAAATCTCCATTACTTGAAATTGTGCATTCCGATATATGGGAATTGAATAGCAAGCTAACAAAATGAGGGAATAGATATTTTATTACATTCATTGATGATTATTCTAGATATACTTATGTTTATCTTTTAAAACATAAAGATGAAGCATTCAATGCATTTAAGGTATATAAAGCAGAAGTTGAAAATCAATTAGGAGAATACTTTTTTAATGAATTCAATATGTTTTGTGAACAAAATGGAATAATACATTAATGCTTTGCACCATGAACATCAGAACGAAATGGTCTAACGGAAAGAAAGAATAGGATATTCTTAGAAATGATAAATGCTATGTTATTAAATTTTCAATTACCATTTAGCTTATGGGGTGAAACCTAACTTTTTGCTTGTCATATAGTAAATATGATTCATTTGAAAAAGGATAAGGTTTCTCCATATGAAATACAGAGAGGAAGAAAACCAATTATTAATTATTTCAAAGTGTGGGGTTGGGGGTTCTTGCTTATTACAAGAATACGGATCCTAGGAGAACTAAATTAGGTCATAAAGGTATTAAATGTGGCTTTATACGATATACTTTAAATAACAAAGCTCATAGGTTATTAAACTTAGAATCAAATATTATAATAGAATCAAGGGATGTTGAATTTTTCGAGAATTTATTGGGAACAAGAAATTCTCAAAATTACCAATAAATTCTCGAAAAAAAACTAATGTAGACATTTTGATTTCTGGAGAATCACAAGAAGATACATCTACAAGAGATGTTGAAAGTGAAGCTCGAAGAAGTAAATGAACTAGAAAAGAAAAAAAAGTCTAGGATTGGATGAAATAGATTCCCAACTTATTTCTTTTTATTTAGTAAATGGAGATAGGAAGGATATTGTAAGAACAATTTCTTTTGTTCTTCGAATAGAAAGTGATCCTAAACCTATTAGAAAGCAATGTCTTCTAGAGGTTGCATATCCTAAACCTATTATAATAATTAATTCGATTATATTATAACAAATAACACTTGAGAAATAGTTGATTTATCAAAGGATTCCAAATCCATTGATTGTAAATGCATGTTTAGAAGGAAATATAATTCCGATGGAACACTCAATACTTATAAAGTTAGGTTAATAGTTAAAGGGTATCGACAAAATGAATGAATAGATTACTTTGATACGTATGCACTCGTGGCTAGGATCTTGTTTGCATTAGTATCTATTTATGATTTACATGTTCATCAAATGGATGTCAAGACATCATTTCTAAATGGTGATCTTGAAGAGGTCTAATTGGAACAATCGGAAGGGTTTGTTCAAATTGAAAATGAACATAAGGTATGCAAAATAATTAAGTCCGTATATGATTTTAAAAAAGCCCCTAAAAAATGAGATGAGAAATTTGACACTACTATTATATCATTTGGTTTTTCTCATAATTCGGTTGATAAATGTTTGTATATCAAAAGTATGTGATAATATTATTATATTTGTATGTCTTTATGTGGATGATATGTTAGTTTTTAGTAATGACATTTAAGGGATTAAAGAAATGAAGATGTTTCTATCTTCCATGTTCAAAATTAAATATCTTGGACAAGCAAACTCTATCCTTGGTATCAAAGTTAAGAAGGATAGTGGGTATTATTCATTAAGCTAATCACGTTATGTTGAGAATATGATAAATAAGCTCAAAGATTTAAAAATTAAATAAGCGAATACCCCATTAGATTCAAGTATTAAGTTAGTAAAGAACGATGGAAGATCAACAGCTCAAATTGAGTATGAAAGTGCAATTGGAAGTCTTATGTACGAGGTACAATGTACAAGACTCGATTTCATTTGTTGTGAGTAAACTAAGTAGGTTTACTAGCAATCTAAGTTCGGAACATTGGAAGGTCATAAGAAGGATTCTTGTTTACTTAAAAAAGAAAACCAAATTTTTTTTTACTACAATATACAAAGTTCTCGACTATTCATGAAGGATATACCGATACTAGTTGGATATCAAGTATGGGAGAAAACAAGTTCACTTCAAGTTGGGTGTTTATTCTTGGAGGAGGTGCAGTTTCTTGGAAGTTTAAGAAACAAACATGGATTATACACTCAACAATGGAGTTCGAGTTCGTAGCATTGGCCGAAACATAAAAAGAGGCTAAATGACTGAGGAATCTTCTTTATGAAATTCCTTTGGGTGCAAAAGATATTTCTTCAATACCCATTTTGTGAGATAATCAAACCATCTTAGCACAAGCATATAGTGAAGTATATAACGTAAAGTTTAAACAAATGAGTCTAAGACATGAGTATGTGAGAAAATTAATCAAGCATGAAGTAATTTCTCTCACATATGTTAAGTCTAGTGAAAAACTTAGCTGATCTGTTGACTAAACCTCTTACAAAAAAGTTATTAAGATCTACATCGAGAAGGATGTGAAAATCCTTGATTAAAATTTCACCAATGATGTCAACCCTACCTAATTATACTAAACAAGTATTTAGATTCAAACGGTAATAATAAGTCATTCGATAAGTGAGTAAGTTTCAGTACTATTAACATATTATAAAGCCCTAACTTTGATAAATAGTGCTAAGTGTTACGATTGGAGGGATGATTTAATAAAACTCTTAATGAGGTTCATTACGAAGTAAAAACATCTCTAAAAGTAACAAAGATACTTGAAGAATTCACCCATGTGAACTTCGAGGTACTGCCGCTTCAATAGAGAGTTAGAGTTTCCCTCTTAAAAGTTCAACGAACAGGATAAGTATAAGATCATAATATCACTAAGCGAGTTTGAAGAACTTGTGAAAACATGACACTTGTGTGTGTGTGATTTCATCGGTATTGTCACAAAGAATGACTGGTTCAAAACTATCATGTTATTTGAAATTTCGATAATACTTTGTGAGATTTAAACTATGATTAGATTCAAATCGAAATATATCTAATTCTTATGCATTAGTGTTGCCAAGTATGAATATGTGAAAATCTTGGACAAGTGAGGTATTGTTGTATAATTGTTTGTTGTTTAAAATTTGAGCCCTTTTTAGGGTTGAAATGTGAATGAATTAATAATGAAATTAAAAGACAATGTTGGAAGAAATTAGAAAGCAATGTTGGGTGATTTTTGCTTAATCATACATAGACAAAGGCTAAATGGCCATGCGTAAGCACTTTTGTCTCAAAAAATAGAAGCAATTTTGCTTCTACAATGCATGTGTATGCATGGTTCAAAAATTTAGTCTTTTGGACTGATTTTTCATTTGAATTTATAGTGTCTTTTGATGGAAAGTTTTCAACTTTTCACAAATGTTTGGAGTCTTTTCGTGGTATAATATTAGAAATATATAAATAAGTGATAGATTTTCAATTCCAAACATAAGATATTATCATTCATTTGTACACTTGATTTTACTCCATTCTAATACATATTCAAACATTTTTCCAGTTTTCAACAAGTTCGACTAGAAAGACTCATTTTTGCTTTTGTACGTATTTCTTGAAGGTTTGTCAATCCTCTAAACTATTTGCTAAAAATTCTAAAACATACTAGAGGAGGCATATCGGTTTTAGAACAATGTATCACATACATGTTCGATCCTTATTCTTTATTTCTTGTTTCCATCTCCTACTTCTCCTCCTCAATTTTTTCCAACACTATATATCCAGTGACGGAACCAGTACAAAAGTTCAGCCCGGACGGACATTGAACATTGGCAGTCAATAATCAACGATCGTAATAGCAAGATTGTTTATTAATATTTAATTAAATAACATTGAAAATAAGACTAAGCTTAAATTTTTTTACTTACAAATAAGTTTATTTAAGTTAAAAAGTAATTTTAAAATAAATATTATGTTGCTAAAGCCAAAACTGACATTAAATATTACGAGGACAAGTAATAGATACCATTATTCAAATTACAAAATTCCCACTCCAAAAGAAAGATATTCTTAAAAAGCTCAAAAAAAGGATGGTATTTGAATGAATGACGTCTACACAGGCCTCCAACCTCCTCACTCTCTCCATCACCACATTTCATTCTTTAAAAGAAACCCTCCACACTCTTCATTCAGACTCAATACTTCACAGTTCATACAACTTCCTTCATTCTCCTAAATCCTCATCTTTGTCAACAAAATTCTTACAAGAAATCACAATGTCTATCTCAAAATCCTCTAACAACCCTTTCAATCTCTTGAACCTATTCTTATAGAAACAGGTTTTGCATTATTACAACGTAATACATCAATCCCTTTATCAACCGAAAAAAGAGGTAGAAAAAAATAAGAAGCAGCATGACTTACCTGTAGGCTGTAGCAAGCGGCGACAGCAGAGCAGGAAAGAGGAGACTGCGAAGGTTGAAGGACTGGAGGAGTGAAGGGAGGGTTGGACTTTGGTGGATATTATTTCATTTTATTGGACCTAATTTTTAAGAAAAGGCCCAGCCCAACTATCTCAGCATAAAATAAATGGGCCAAAAGAAAAAAAAAAAAGGGAAATAGTGGTCTTCTTCTTCCTTCTCTTCTTTGTTCTCTCGCAATTGTGACCCGACGGTGCTGGCGATATTAAAGGCTCCGACGGACCCAGTACGAGCGATCGCGTCCTCTCACCGGGTGCTGGGTCCGCCCGTGTATATATCAACTTCCACCATAATTCCTTCAATCCTTTCATATATCTATCTACGTTATTTTTACATAGTTATACATCCACACCATTTTTTTTTATATCTATTCCATCATAATTCTTTTAAATTTTAAATCATGTCATTACTATGCACTGTCAAATTTCTTTACTTATTTTGATAATCACGGCAGATTAGCCACATTGTTTTGAATTCAAGAAAATCAAGAAAAAGAAAAAAAAATCTTAGTAACTCAAATTCTTGTTTTGATAATACTAGAAGAAACGATAGCTATCTATATTTTCAATTCAAGAAAATTAAGAAAAATAAGATAATCTCAATAGTAAATTCAATTAATTTGGGGTGAAACCTCTTACTGATACTACTTGTGAACTTAAAAGGCACATTATCAAATAACCCCAATGAAAATCAAGAATCCTTCACATACTAAATTCATCAAATCCACAATAAAAGATAATCCTTACATTTTCAATTTTTTTTTCATACATTGCTATGTCGGTATGTATTTGCTCTAATGGTGTCACTTCCATCGTTGTTTTAACTTTAGTTGGAGATGATATTTTATGAATATTAGGGTTTTATAGAAAGGTCCAATAAAATTTAATGAAAATAAATATTAGTAAATAAATTTAGAGTGATATATTTTATTCAATTTTATATATGTACATTTATGTGAATGTAAATAGCGGCTCACATATGTTTTATAGGTTTCTTTCAACTTGAGCGAGTCTTTGAGTTATGGTTGATTTAATTATATAAGTTATTTGAGAATATTAAACCAAACAAAGTAATTATTTTGAACCCAAATATTTTGATAAAATCTAAGTTATAAATAAAAAAATATAATAACTAAAACATTTCATTATAATTATAAATTACTTGTAACATAAAAATTCACTTTATGTAAAAAATTCTCATAAAGTAAAAAATACTACTAATAAGATAAAAATTCACTTATAAAACATAAGAAGTTACTTATAACTTAAAAAATTCACTTAAGTATAATAAAATTACTTATAAATACAAAATTTCTTATAACATAAAATTTAATTATAAATAAATATTGGAGTAAAAAATCACTTGTAAATAAATATCACTCGTGAGTAAAAAAGATTCATATAAGAAATTATAAATTGAAAATTTCACTATGTAAAAAATTGAATGTCATATCATAAAAAGTATTTATCAGAAAAAAATTTAGATGTAGCTACTCATGTAAATTAGCTTCACGGTTATTTTCATTTTTCTTCATCTCATAATTCAGTGAAAAATGATAATCAACAATAATTAGTCCAAAGGTTAAACAATGCACAATAGAAAAATGATTGAATAAACTATGTAAAACCCTATTGAATTGTAAGAAACGACACACACAATCACTCCACATTATTAACACAAAACTACATTTTTTATACATGGGTGTATATATAATTTTATTATTCTAAAAAATTCCAAAATGGGTGAATAATAACTTTAAAGCA